>PVHY01004990.1:0-59474 GCA_004024945.1 Uropsilus gracilis
ATGGTAAAGGTGATCAGTGAAAATGCTAATGAAGAGTGTGTAGCCTGCTTTGTAGAGAGTAGCAGGCAAATGAGAGTATCCAGTTAAGGTTAAAGGTAATTGCAGTTAAGTACTGTTTGTAGCCTGCTTTGGAGAGAGAAGCAGGCGGATAGGGGTAAACAGTTAGTTAAGTCAAAAAGTCTTTTTTCACCCTGTTTCAAGTGTGGGACCATACAAGCCTTTAATAATCCTGGTCTGAAAACTATCACATGATTCTGGCTGATTGAAAGGTTCTGCCATAGACTTTGGAGGTGGAAGTCAAGTGAGTTCAGCATGAAGGAGGGGGAGGCAGAAGTGATGCTACCTGGGGCAAAGGTGTCTGGCAGTAGAATCTACAGCCATGGGTGGCAGAGGCTTATAGCAGACTCCCAGTCTGCTTCCCAGCACTTGTTTGTTGCTTAAGACAAGTAGAAGTGACTTCTGTTGTTGCTGATACAATTTCTACCCCCTAGGGCTCTTGTTAGGATTAGATGAAATTACATATGTAAGGCATTTTGTACTGCCTCTGGCAGGGAATCCTATGGTTACTTCCTCTCCTTGACAGAGCAAAATCTTTTCAACAGAACTGCAGGCTTCTATTGCTGAGTGCAAACTACTGCCTTTTTCTCTTTCTTGCAACCATTTTTCATACCTTCTCCTCCACGTGTACCTCATGTTCTTGCAGGAAAAACAAAAAGGTGAGTATTAATAGTTTGTTCCGTGACTTAATTCTTTCCAGAAGAAGGTGCAGAATGAAGATTGTTTAATATTTCCTTGCTGTTCATTGCCATCATCTATCATGGTGGGTTTTGGTCTTTATTTCCCCTTACCAATGCACTTGTTTTTTTCTCAGTGAAATTCTACCTAAATCCTAATGTGTAGATGTAAAGGGCAGCTACCACTTTGCTCCACTTTGTAAAATGTTCTTCTCATTTCCCAAGAATGACTTTCTGCTTTGTGTTATAATAATCTGTGCTGTCTTATCTTGCTTTCTTTGTTCTTCATCTGGATGACTTCCTCTCCATCCACACTCTCATCTTTACACATAATGTAACATTGTGAACATCACAGGTTTTCTGTGTTGATTTATCAAAGGGAAGGATCCACTATTGATATGGAGCAGTGTTCTCACTATTAGATACTAGTGAATTTTAACCGCAAATGACATTTTGTTGTTGGTATAAAACTATCTTTCTCTAATATTGGAACAGATGCATAATATTATTCCAAGTGAATACAAAAAAGGATTTATAGGGTCAATAATATAATGGCTTAATAATGAGTGAAATACTAAGAAAGGAAATTTTTGAGTTCTTTTGATCAGTCGATTGCATTCAATGGGCTGGTTTCTAGTTTGGGTCATACAAGTCAAGCATCTACTATATTACATGGTATTTAAATACCATGACCTAAATCACTGAGACTTATTGTTCTCAGTGAGGATACCATGTTGCTGTGACATTTAATTACAACCTCACTTTTAGAAATACACCTCCATAGTGTAAGAACACAGGTGAGGGAATCAAGATGTTTTACTAAGTTACCTTCAATAAGTCATTTGAGCCTGAATCTCAGTTTCCTCATTGGGAAAATGGGGATGATCCCAAATATTTCATTTTGCATGTATATTTCATAGACACCTGTAAAGCAATGAGGTTAATGTCATTGTAAAACAAATTCATTTATTTTACAAATGAAGATCTCCCTCAAGGGTTTACTGACAACTTTGCTCAAGATTTCATTACCAACCAGGGGGTCAAATAGCAACAACCCTCTAAGGGCTACTGGAATATAGAACTGGAATATAGAACAAATACTATGCATTTGATTGCTAAGTGCTAGAAATTTCCAGATCGCAGAATAAAGAAGCTAGTAATATAGTAGGACCACAGAGAACTGATGAGAGGGGCTACGTCCTATAATGCCATAGTCTAGCCTCATAGTGGGCAGAGTTACCTTCCGGAAGAAGCTAACTAATTTTCTATAATTATATTGCTAATATGACCATGAAGAGTGGGAGCAAACTGAAACATCTTAATGCATTTCAAAAGCAGGTATTATCATTGTGCACTAAGTTAAAGGGTCCTAGATAGAATTGGATCTTCAATTATATAATTTTCTCCAAATCATTTGCAGAAATTTCCACTGAAGAGGAATGATGGCAGACACAGCACTTAGGAAAAAGTACATTTTTGATGTTTTTCTGAGAAGTAGACTCGAGGGTAAACTAAGAGACATTTCAGTCACCTTTAATATTTTCCGACCTAATTATACAAAGAAGAAGAAACACGAAAAAAAACAAGAATCGAGTAGACAATGTATTTGCCACCCATCCTGCCAAGAATTCTGGTCTCATCTTGCGGATGAAGCTTAAAGAGGTAAAAAGAGGTATCCGACTCCAGACTCCCTTTATCCCAAAGACTAATGTGATCCTTTGCTTCACCCTGCATTTCAAAGAATGAGCCTCACGTCTGATTTTGATTCAGAGGAGTGACGTACCACTATCTGAAAAGAATCATCTGATGGCCTCACTTGGGTGGTGTTATTCCTCGTGACGGGTGCCAACGCATCATCTACATCTCTAACTGGGTGGTGGGGCTCTTCCTGTCATGGTTGTCTTGTCGGCTTTCCATCCAGAGTTTTGGATTAAATATTCATTCACCATTAAAATATTAATGCAGGCCCACTGTTTCTGTAACAAATATTAATTTCTTATGGCATTTCCAGGCAATGCATAAGTTATACATTTCACATCCCACAGGAATCTGCTCATCTTCTGGCCCCTTTTATTCATGGCTCTGTTCATGCCTCTGGGTTGCAGAAGGCTGCAAGGGAGCAGAAGGGGAGAGGCCACTGGCGGGTAAAACCTTCTTTCCATCCTTCATGCCACTGTGTTGTCTTTATTTCTGGAGGGAAAGCCCCTGAAAAGCTTGCAGGACAGAAAAAAGGACAATCACCATTATTAGAATCTAGTGTGTAAAGTGAACTTCTAGGAGACAGGCACGGTGGCACGTGCCTTTAATCGCAGCCTATAAAATGAAGCTGAGACTAGGAATTGCTTGAGTCCATGGGTTCGAGACCCGCCTGGGGCAACATAGTGAGACCTATTCTTAAAAAATAGCCTGGCGTGGTGGTGTGCGCCTGTAATCCCAGCTACCTGGGAAGCTGAGGCTGGAGTTCACTTGAGTCCATGGTATCCCAGGCAACATGAGCCTGTGGTTCCCTGGGCAACATAGCGAGACCTAGTCTCGGGAAAAAAAAAAAAGAAAGAAAGAAAAGAAAAAGATAAAAATAAATAAATAAATAAATTTTTGTAAAAAAGTGAACTTCTAGAAATCACGGAGTGTCAGAATTTCTGGATTTTTTTTTTAACCCCAACCTCACTCATTCTTCCTTGTTCTGGATTTGGACTCACTATTCTTTTTTAACTTCTCTGCTTTTTTCCTGACTAGAGGCGACCACAGTTACACCTGGAGAGAGGAGACAACTCATACTGAAAAAGTGGTTGACTGAGAGTCTCAGAAAGTTTTCTTGGCAGTTACAACATTCAGAATGACAAGGCAGAGCTTGTCCAAGTATGGGTTCCATGATTCCTGACAGACCCACTAAATCCAATCTTGTTTCAGGGCGTGTGTGTGTTTCACACTGAGGAGATTAATGTACATGCCAGTCTGAGAAGCTTTAACTTATGTGTTGGGTTAGTTAGGCTTTGAATTCTGACAAACGGATTCAGAGTTTGGATTCACTGCTTATTCACCATGGGCCTTTGGGCAAGTTGATGTTCTAGTTTCCTGTTAATAAAAATAGGGATGATGATAACACTTCAATCATGGCATCAAACATACCCATCACCTCCAAGTTTCTTCCTGCCTCTTTGGCACTTATTATTGTTATTTTAAGCTTGTTATGTAATAATAATACTTCAAAATGTGATTTTTTGGGTACATCTGAGACTATGCCAGTGTATTCACTATCTCCCAGTTTTACTTTCCTTAACATGAGCACACAAAAGGCATTTACCTAGATGAATATCTCTTGCTTCTTGCCTCTATATTTTTATAACTACATATATATATATATTACATTATTGTATTCCCCAGGGTTCTCCCACCATCATATCATCTGTGAAGTGTTATTCTGAATCTCTGGGATCCTCCCCTCCCTAACCTCTCCCATCTCTCGACCCCCAGCTGTATGCTTTAGTTTGGTTGTTAGTTTGTTTTGACTTTTCCTGTTGACTTTTTGCTTGTTTTCCCTACATCTCATATATAAGTGAAACCATCTAGTTTCTGTCTTTTTCTTTCTGACTTATTTCTGCTAATATGGTTCCTTCTAGGTCCATCCATGTTATCTCAAATGCTTGAAATTTGTCATTTTAAATTGATGAATAATATTCCATTGTGTACATACACCACATCTTTTTCATTCATTTGTCTGTTTGGGGGCATCTGGGTTCTTCTATGTTCTTGCAATTATAAATAGTGCTGCAATAAACATCCGAGTACAGGTGTCCTTTTGTGTAAGTGTTGTGGTCTCAGAACTCACACAACTTAATAAAAATAAAGCAAAAGCCCAATCAAAAAATGGGGAGAAGAGCTAAAAAGACATTTTTCCAAAGATGAAATACAAAAGGCACATGAAAAAATGCTCAACTTCACTAATAATCAGGGAAATACAAAATGTGACTTTTGATTACTTGATGCAATGCTGTCTATAAAGTATTTAGCACAGTGCAAGGTACATGATACGTGTGCAACAGCTAGTATCTATTAAAAGTATCAACAGTCACAAATTCATAGGTAAGTAATTGATCCACCTCACCCTGTGTGCAGGAAAACCACGTCAACTGTTCTGCTTATGTGTTCCATCAGTGCAGGTGGACCCCAAGGATCAGGGGACATTTCAGGAAATAAATAAATTTCAAAGGCAGAATTGGCGTTCAAGGCAGCTTAATAGAAGGTCCCCTATCTTCTCTGAAAGACTTTGTTTTTTAGAATTATTCACACTGGGGGTGCTGAGAGAGTTTCTTTTTTGGCAGACTTTGAAGAGGGCTGATTTACTGTGCAATTACTCATGACAATTTCAGGTGTTCTAAATTGTCCATTTTTCCTCCCCTTGGTGAATCCCAGAAGTAGAGTTAACCGAGCTTTCTTGTTCCATTCTACCACTGGGGTTCAACTAGGAGGGGCTGGGGAAAGGAATCTGAGAGTGATGGAATTCTAGGGTCTTGAAATTGACTATACCAAGGCATAAAGTTTGACTTCATAACTCAGATGATTAGAAGGTGACTCTTTTCCTCTCTTAAATAAAGGTAATATTCTTTGTTATGAAGATTAAAGAAACAATATATGTAAAACATTGTCACAGCTGTCATGTTTTTCTTTTTCACTTTTTAATTAATAAGTTTATTTATAAATAAATTTCACATCTTTGTAATCCCCGGGGTTTGCCCCCCTCTCTCTGCCTGTCCTTCCCTGCCCCCCCCCCCAGTTGTGTCCTTCATTTTGGTTGTTAACTTGCTTTGATTTTTCTTCATGGTTTTTTTTGTTTGTTTGTTTTTTGTTTTTTATCTTTCCCATGTCCCTAATAGTGAAACCATTTGGTGTCTGTCTTTTTCTTTTCGACTTGTTTCTGCTAATATAATTTCTTCTAAGTACATACATGTTATCATAAAATCATCCAATTTGTCATTTTTAATTGATGAGTAATAGTCCATTGTGTATATATAGCACATCTTTTTCATCCAGTCATTTGTTTTGGAACATTTAGGTTGCTTCCATAACTTTGCAATTATAAGTAGTGCTGTAGTAAACATCTGAGCACAGGTGTCTCTTTGTACAAGCATTGAGGTCTCCTTTGGGTAGATTTCCAAGAGAGCAATTGTTGGGTCAAATGGTAGTTCCATTTTCATTAATTTGAGGGTCCTCTACATGGTTTTCCATAGTAGCTGGACCAGTTTATATTCCCACCAGCAGTGTAAGCGTGTTCCTTTCTCTTCACACCCCCCACCAGCATATGCTTTTGTTCTTATTCCTAATTTTGCTTTGTTTATACTCATATGATTTTATTTCTCTTGAAAAATTTGTCAAAGTCATTGCTTAATTTATTCTTTACTTTCATATGTCCCTCTCTTCCCCCAATTCCTTATCATCTTCTCTGGAGACTGAGAAAACTTTTAGCCAGGAGACCACAAGTTTCAATATTCCTTTGGGGTCAGAACTGTTCTGATCAAAACTTCACAGTCTCTTATATGTCTATTTTCTTCAAAAACTGCCGCAAAATGACTCCTCTCCCAAAAAAATGATTCCTCTTCCAAAGTGGTAACTATTTAGGTGGTTGGGTTGTGACTGAGCACATTTGGAGTTTCCAATGCACTGGGGTATGAAATCAAATTGCTGTAAAGTCAGGCTTGTTGCTAGAAATGGAATGCTTGGAGCAATTGCTTCTTTCTTCACCTGTGCTGGTCATTTGGGAAGTGAACAGGTCTCCTATTCTAGGGTCACACTTCACTGCCAGAACAGACCAGTATCATGTTAGAAAAAGGATTCTTTCAAGAGTGAGGTGAGAGGAAAATTAAAGCCAGGTAAGAGCAGGTGCATACCTAACCCATGAAATGTAGGGATAAGATGAGGGAATATAGGCTCAGATGTGATCACAGACTTCAGGAACCTGAAAGGAAACATCGTATTCAATCCTCTGTGTAACACAAATGGGGGGATTAAATTGCATAGGAACATGCTGGTGAAATATATAGGAAATTATTTTCTACCATTTGGAATATCCTAAGATGGAACTGGATGGACCTTAGGTAGTTCACTGCCATTTTTTGCAGATTGTTTCCTAAACTGAGCTCATTCTCAACAATTATTTCTAAATACATTTTCTATACTTCCCTGTTTCCCATCTCCTTCTAGAACCCTCATGAAACAAATATTATTTCTTCACAGTTGTTACCCCAAAACCTCTTACACTGTTTTCATTTTTAAACTCTTTTCTCTTCATTGTTCTATTTGTTTTCTACCACTGTGCTTTTAAGCTCACTGATTCTCTCAATTACTTGCTATTGTTGAAGTCCTCTATTGTATTTTCAAATGAGGTTATAATACCTTTTATAATTACTAGGTTATAATACTTTTTAGTTCCACTAGTTCTACTTGTAATAATCTCATGCCTTTGATTTTCATTTTATATTCCTGGTTTTGATCATCCATTGTTTTTCTTAATTCAGCAAGCATGGATATAACTGTTACCTTAAGCTTCTCATCAGGCATATTTCGCTGTACTGCTAGATTGAGAATTCTCATGCTTTTAGTGCTAGTATTTGTGATATGTTCTTCTGTTGCTACAGCTTCAGTTTTTCTGGGTTAGAATGGAGAGTTCCTATTTCTTATCTTGGTAAGTTGGCTTTGTACCTCCTCTGTAGGCTAAGTGAATTATCAGGGTTTTTACCCTTTCACCATGATGTCCATGGCCAGTACCTATGGTACTGAGCTTTCCCCATGATTGTACTTACTTGGCCCAGTGGTTGTGTGCATGTGTGAGTGGGCTCACCTGGACCTAGGAGAAAAGGCTAAAAGAGCAGTGTCACCCTGGGAGGAAAAGAAAGCTCAAAGGAACTGAGAAAGATTCAAGTGGATGTTTCCCTTCTGGTGGTTTTTCCCTGTTCAATTAAAACTCCTGTAAAAATAGCGTCCGGGCACGGTGGCTCATGTCTGTAAGCTTCAGCTTATGAAGCGGCCGGGGCTAGGGATCGCGGTTCGAGTCCCACCTGGGGCCAGTAGAGAGACCTAGTTCCAAAAAAATAAAAAAAAAAAAATAGCTGGGTGTGGTGGTGCGCGTCTGTCATCCCAGCTACCTGGGAAGCTGAGGCTGGGCATTGCTTGAGTCCGTGGTACCCCGGGCAACAAGAGCTTGCGGTTCCATGGGCAAAAATAGCGAGACCTAGTCTCAAAAAAAAAAAAAAGAAAAAGAAAAAAAAGCAAATCCTGTAAAAATAATGCTAAGGGTGCCGACATTCTTATTTTAGCTGCTGAACCTGCTTGGGGTGGGGTAGTTCCAAAACATCCTCCTACAAGAAGCTGGGTAAAAATCCTAGATTTTTCACCCAGCCTATTTAGGTATCTGTACTGCATAGAATAATGCTTGCTTTTGCAGCTACTCAGATGATTGGGGAACTGGTCATGGCAAGGGATAACAGGTAGGAAGGAACAGCGTCAGTGGGACATTGGAAGGTGAGCAACAAGTGTTCAAGTCTCCTACGGTATACCAGGCACCTGAGTCATTTGGTGAAGACCAGAGTGATCCACTTATGAGGCTGTTTTCTTAGCCAAGAAAAGTCTCAAACACTCTCATAGCAGCCTTACCTGTTGGGCTGTCACTGAGCCACAGATGTACATTGGGTTGGATGACTCTAGTTGAGAGGGGAAGACGAGCTGGGACCTGTTCTCTTTGTTTTTATGAAGTCTTAACCCTGGAGTGCTCATGCCACTTGTTAAAATCCAGGTGCTTCCAGCTTAGTTTTGGTGGTGGGGAAGACAGGGGTTCTGACTGTCACAGCCACAGGCTTTAAATACAAATCTCATGCACAAGGAGACACAGGTGATCTGACTTGGCTACCACTTCAGGCTCCAGGTTCTTGTTTGGAAGCCATAGTTTAAGCTGGTAATTGTGACTTTGTACCCATACTCCAGTGGTGTGTCCTCTCTCCTGCACCCTGGCTCTGGTCACTCCCTTCACCCCCTTCTCCAGGACAGTGCCCTGTTGTTAAAGTCCCCAGTGTATGTGCGTGCGCTTGAGTCAACAACAGCCGAGGGGCTCCACAGAGCAGTTGCTCCTTCTTCTCATGGGCTGAACAGCTCTGGAATCACTCTAGACACATTTTAATTAGAATTTTTCCTACCCCTTTCAGTTATGCCAATTGCTCTTGATATATACAAAAGTCATCTGTTTGTCTTTAGGGTGTATTGCCTTTGTTTTGTTGTCATTTAGTTGGGACTATGTGGAGGAGGCAAGCCTGGCATCTTCCTTCTGCACCATCATGTCAGAATCCTTGGCAGTTTATCTTTGAAGTATGCATGTGCCCTGACTCCACCAATCCTCGTCAAGCAACCTACCTTCAGAAATATTTGCAGATATGCGCTCATATACCAGGACATCAGAACACTGTGTGGAATATCAAAAGCCTAAAAATAATCTAAGTGTCTATGACTAGAGGAGTTGTTACCAAAACAAAACAGAACAAAACAAAACTTTCCACTGTGGAATTCAATGTGGTCATTAAAAAGAATGATATAGATCTGCTGGTGTTGATGTGAAGAGATTCTTCATGGCTGTGTTCCAGTGCCTGTAGCATTGTGCTTGGTACATTGCAGACCATCACTAAATAGTCTTGAAAATAATAAATCAATATCATGATGCATTTTTGAGTGAGAAAAAAAGCTTCAAAACAATAGTGATATATTTTTGTGTGGTCATGCTTGCCTATACATTCTATGCACAAACACATTACATGTGCAGGCATGTATCTCCACATACATACACACATACTATATCAGCATTTGAGGATACTTGACACTTAAAATGCAGTTGAACTTGACTCAAAACTAAGTCCCAGGTCTTAATATTTAAAAGATTTCCCCATGATTTATAGAAATTATAGGCTTTTCTTCTAATGTTTTTCTCTTTGTCTATGTTCCCATGGATACTCATGTTGTTTCCATTTCACTCCCTTTGAACTTGGGATGCAAAATCCACTCCTTCAGGTCTATGAAAGTCAACTTAACCCAACTATTTTCTTATTTGTGTTGACCCTACTGAAGACTTATAGAATCCTTGAGTGTACAGAGGGACAGGATGAGAGGAGAGACTTACTAAGAGGGGATTTGAATCTGTTCCAACAGATAGTACATTGTAGCCCAGTGTGTTGGGGAAAGGAAGCTCGAATCTCCTTGGGTGATCTCCTAGCAGAGACATATGGGCAGCAGAAAAACAGCATTTCTATATTAAGCTGTCTTTGTGCCCTGAAAGTAATAGCCCTTCAACTTAGTCATGAGAAGAGCATGTTGTTTAAATAAAGTGCAGGCTAATATTGTGGTTATACACCTGCAAGTGAGCCCTCTGTTGAGAAGTTTGTCAGCAACTATCCATTATGTTAAATAAGTATGGAAGTGCTGGATACCTGGTTGCTGAGATAATAGCACCAATGGTGTTTGAACATTTTAGAGCTGTGACTAATTTCTGTTTCCTCCTCTCTTCTTATGCTTTAAATTAAATAGTTCTCTTTTTTTCCAGAGAGTTGATTTCCATAGAAAATGTTACTAATTGATAGCCCTGAGGATGTGACCCATTTTTCTTGGAGACCCAAGATCCCTTTCAGTTTACCTCTTGCTCTGGCTTCAGAAATTCATGGAGCACCAGAATGAAAACCAAAATGGAGACAATACTGATCATGATAATGATGACAGCTAAAATTTGAATGCTAGGTGCTAAGTTCTACAACAGAGACTTGCACATGAAAGCACTGATTTAAGAATTTCAGCAGTTTATGAGGTAAAAGTTGTCTCTTTATGCTCATTTTGCAGATGAGGAAACTCAGGCTCTCTTAGGTTAATCAACCCAAGGTGAGTGGTACAGTCAAGTCAGTTTTGACAAGAGCTGCTTACTCCATGACTGAAAACCATGAAATTTGGGAACACAAAGGATGCTCAGAGACAAGAGTTCAATTATCTGATTTAGGAATCCGACATCTAAACTGATAATTGACATCATAACATGACAGATATTCACTAGCTATGAAGAGGTCAGGGAACTCTTATGCATTTTTGCTGATATAGTGTGTAACAATGGGTCAAAAGGAGGGAAATCCTCAAGGTTCCTATCGTCTCACTTAGCCCTGCCAACATCCATGCAAATCAGCCCCCAATATTTACAAAGAGCTTCTCAAAAGGTCACCTTCTCCAAATGAGAGAGAAGAGGAACCTTTACCTGCTGGGAGGAAGTATGCTCACTGTCCCCCAATGAAAATGCCCAAATATATCAGATAAACAGGAAGAGTGCTGGCTCAGTGGCATCTGGATTGAGAATGGGAACAGACTGCTGGCATGTTCTGAAAAGTCCATTAAGTTTCACTGAATTATTCAGTCCTTCCCTTGCTCCTTCACAGAGTGATCTGTCTTTTGATTCCATTCAGTTCTTTCCAATTTCCAACCCTCAAGAAGAAATTCATGCTTTACAAGCTTTCATGCATAGCCGAGTGTGAAAGAAAATTCCTTGATCAGACCAGTGTTGGACCATTTTATCTTATTCCAGCACAACCACTGGGGTGGAGAGGGGACGGGGTGGGGGTAGAATGTGCACTCTGCTTCCAGTTTGTTTTTTTAATCACTTTATTGAGGTTTGATTGACAGTTCTCCCATAATTAACTTCAAAATCTTGGACACTTTACCCCCTCTGAGTCCAATTGCTTCATCTCTAGTTTTACAAATGAGATAAAATGTCACTTTAACTAACTCACATGGGTGCTGAGAGGGCTAAATAGAAAGAAAAAAAATGGAAACCTGCTGTAAGCAAAGTACCGAATACATGCGAGAGATGTTGATTTAGTTACTACTTTTGAGCACAGAGCACTGGAGGGAAAGCCTGATGGTTTGTCTAGACTTTGTCTTCAACTTTGTGAGTGTTGTCACCTCTCAAAAACTAAGCAAACTGGAATCACATAAAATTGACTTCAAATAAGTTTAGATTTTGAGTGTAAAGAGACTGTTTCTCTCTTGCATCACAGTCCAGACTGCAATGAGGACTACTAGAAACTGAGTTCCAGGTGATCCATAGAGCAAGGTCTCAACTGCTGGGTCTCCCTATATTCCTGGGATATCAGTGTTTCCTAAACCACCTTTCCTCATTCCTTCTAGTTCATACACACCTTTGTATAGGGGGTGGGGGTGAGGAAGATACTCCCTGGACCTAAATGTCACTCATCTTTCAAATGACTCCTTTGAAATAGAAAGGTCACCTTGGAATTGGACATGCAAAAAAAATAGGTTTATATGTTTGGCAGACAAACATGGAATGAATAACAGAGACAAATGTGATGAAGATTGAACAGAGCGGGTTGAGCAATTGACTATTATGACTCATTCTTACCTCATTCATATTTATTAACAACAACAACAACAACAATAATAATAGCCTGAGGAATGGCTCCTATGTGTCAGAGCTTGATTTGCATCATCTCATTTAATCTTCCTAATAAACCTGTGGTGTGAAGTTTATTACCCACTTCTAAGGGATGAAGAAACTGAGGACCAAACATATTATGCAATTCACTCAATATCTCAAAATGAACAAGGGATAGAAACTTGATTAGAAGCCAAGGAGATCTAAACACAAAAGCACTTTTACACAATACAAAACACCCGAACTTCTCCATGCCTTAGTTTTGATGCCTGTAAATAAAAACTGTTGTATCAGTCTTATATATCTTGCAGGCTGATTAGAGAAACCAAATGCAATATTAAAACAAGTACTTGGCAATAGAAAAGCATTGCTATTAGTATTGTTCTTTATGACTAAGCATAAGAGTTGATGGTAACTGAAAAATAACTGTGATAAACTCACAGAAGCAAAGGGCTGGGATTGTCAGGGCAAAAACATGAATGGAGAGAAGTAGGAGGTGTGTGGGTGAGTCAGATGAGTCATCTGGGCACTGTGGAGCATGAGAGTATTACAAGGGGTTCATGGGAGGCTGAATTCAACCCAGAACAAGAAGTCTGGGGTGTATTGGAAAAGAAACAGGTGAACCACAGAGGTGGGTATTAGAAGTCAGAGATGGGAATGGCTGACTCGCTGCTCATTTCTAGCTCCCTCTTTCATGACCACAAAGCAGATGTTAACCCACAGTGTAGTCTGAGGTAGAAGAAAAAAGTTTATTTAATACATTCTTTGTGGGCACCTACCAAGTGTATGGAAATGCAAAGACAGTCAAGAGTAGCAACTACAAGTAGGTGTTAGGAGAAAGTAATGTGTTAAAAAGTGATCAAAACTGAATTTGGGAAAGTTCAAAATTTAGTGAGGGCTAGTGATGATAATGGTGGTATTCAGTTGATGTTCAGGACATGTGGAATAAAGAGACACACAATATATAATCCCTGCCTTCAAGAAGCTCACAATTAATTGGACTAGAATTTTTGTAGGACAGGAAACACTCAAGATGGGAATAGAAAAGATGGGACTGTGATAGTTTTCTTGCAAAGAAGGCTCCAATCTCCCACTCATTACTGTACCAAAACCTTCTGCAAGACTACTTGCCAGCTTCACCTGTTAAGAAGTGGAGACTAACTCTTTAATCCTTGATTTGGGCTACCCTTGGGACTTACTTTTATAATAGAATGTGGCAGAAGTGACCTTGCATCAGTTTCGATCTTGGGCGATGAGGTTTGCCCATTTACAATTTTTAATTTTGAACCTTTGTTAGTTTTCATGAGGACAAGTCCAAGATAGCCCATTAGATGACAAAAGCCATAATGGCTAAGTCTCCTATGTCACCCATGTCTATAGTCAACAGCCTGGCAATGAGTGAGACCACCCTAGACTAGCCAGACCCAGTTGACCCACCAGCAGACGAAGAACACATATGTGAGCTCTCCTGAGACTATCCGAGTCCGGCCAGAAGATCTACAAGTCTATAAGCAATGATAAATTGTTTTGCTTTTATTATAAGCTAGTAAGTTTTGGGGTATCTTTGTATGTGACAATAAACTGAAAACCAAAATCCTGTACTTCCATAGTTTCCTATAACTTTAACAATAGTCTGTGAGGTTTTGGATCAGTGACTCCATTTTACAGTAAGGAAATGAATATTTAGTGTGGTGACAATGCAACTGACCCAAGGATTAGAAGTGGTACAGCCAGGATTTAAGAAAGCCTGTGTGACTGCAAATTACATGATATTATATTCTTTTAAGTAAGATGAAAAGTTGGTCTGAATGCACATCTTGTGTATATTTCACTATATTATATTCTTTTTAGGTGAAAAAGTTGATTTATGGATTAATCAGGGTTGCTGACTTTGAGATGTGAGTTGAAAATAATGGGGATAGGCAGACAGATCACCCACCATCCAGAGGTGGAGCTCTGTTAAGGTAAGCACCAAAGACTGACCAAGAGACCCAGCAGTAAGACCCATAAGGTCAAATGGGATGATTCTTTTCTAATCTCCTTAAACCACAAGAGAAGTAGAAAGTTGATAATCCATTAGAAACAGGCCAGAAAACAGGATGTACTTCAGAAAGAGAGAGTGACACAGGCAAGATCTGAAGGCATGGTGAATCAATAATCCCATCTCAAAAGAGGTGTCGTTAGATGGGAAAGAGGAGAAATGATAAAAAATCACAATATCATAACCAAACTTAGACCAGCACAGAATTTTCAGTAATCCCTGTCATCCCTTTTGGAGAGAAAATACATACGAAAAAGAAGTCTAAAAAGATGTTTCTATGACCAGTTTCATGCAACTATACCAGGTCAGGCAGGTTTATGTCGATTTAGGCACATGAAAGAAGATTCTTGGACCTTTTATTTTATATCCAGGGAATATCATGCACACAGGTAAGCAGGTAGAAAGAGACTCTCATTCTTAGAAAGGCCAACTAGAAACTGCTCTCTTCCTAGGAATCTGTTGAGGTTATCTCTATCTATTCTTATACTGAGCAAAGACTGGAAAATAATGGAGTCTAGTAATTGTTGAATGTCTGGTTCCCGGGAAACACCTCAGTACCTTGGAGATGTCTAAGCTATACTTTGAGAAACTTGACACTCCTAGAAAATATATAGGCTCTGGAATCAGAGAACATTCAGTATAAATTTCAGTTCCCCCATTCACACAAACTTGGCAAGTTAATTCATCTTACTGAATTTCAAAATTATCTCTAAAATGAAACAAAATATGGAACTATAACACTACAGGATTAATATTAGAGAATATTAAGCAAAAAATACATTACAGTTTCACCAAGCATGAAAACAGCACTCAAAACCTTGAACACTCTTGCTTTTTTTTCTGAAATAAGTAACTGTTATTGCTGATATGTGTGTCCCATCAATACATTTGGGTTGTTAATTCTTTGGGCAGAAAGCAAATGACTGATACACCTGACTATGATTCTATTTTCTTTTTTATGACAATAAAGGAAGTTTACAACAGAAGAAAGTATATCTGATTCTTAAATGCTCCGGATGTTTTTGTTTAAAAATATTTTAAATAATATATAGCCATGTACACATGCATAGATTTGTATCTACTCATATACTGGCAAGGACTGATCTGTTCTCTATATCTATAAGCACTGACACTTTTTCATTTCTCTTTTCCTTTTTTGATTCTATTTTCTTAATGCCTTCAGGCTCTAGCTAGATCTTTCTCCTCAATGCCTTGTGTACAGGGCCACCATTATCCCATACTCGTGTCATATGCACATTCCTTAACTGCTTGCATGCCTGTAGACTTTGCACCAATTCACCTTCCACACTGCTCCCAGACTGATGTCCTAAAATGAAATCTATCACTTTCTAACTCAGCGCTTGTGAGTGGCTCTCATATCAAGCTTCCCTCTTGGTCTGACTCACCAGAAAGATTCTTTAGATTGTTCCCACTCTCACCACATCAGCTTTATCTCATACCAGTCTCCCCCTCACATCTAATGCTTCTGCTACACTGAACTACTTTGGGTTCCACAGATAGCTCTTCTCACTCTCCTGACCATGCATTGGCCAATGCTGAGTCTCTGCTTGGGACACTAAATTCTAGCCCTTCTTCACCTAGTTGGCTCAATTCACCCTTCAAGGTTTAATGGTATATTACTGCCTCCAGGAAACCTTCCCTACTTCATTCCCTACATCTTCTAGACTCCTGTAGCACTGTTTTTCTGATCAGAGCATGTATTACATTACTAGTCTGCTTCTCCTACTAGGAATGTCATGCTAGGAGCCCTGCCTGACTCACAGTAGGGGCTCAGTTGATGTGCTCTGAATGAATGAATAAATCCATATGTTCTTTTAGAAGGAGTAGTAGTGACACATTTTATTCACTGAATAGCTATAACTGTGTTTCCTGAGATTATGGGAAGATTCACTTCTAGCCCAATTACAGGTGGCTCAGCCAAGTGCTGGAAATAGTCAATGAGCTGGGCAGACCATTTGATTAGGACTCTGAGATCCCCCACAGCTCTTTATCCTCTGACAGAAACAAGGAACATTAAAGTTGGTGTCTGATTTCTTAGTCTCTGTCCCACTGAGGACTCATGAGTAAGAAATAAACCTTTGTAATTTTAATCATCTGAGTCTTCAAAATTTTTTGTTACAGTTTAACACATCCTGACTGGTGCCACTGGGGCAAAAAAAATGAAATTCAGAGAAAAAAGATGACAATAGTGGTAAGGTTTCTCTTTTCTATTGAGATGAAAGACTCAGTAGTTTCTGCCTCCGGCTGAAGGAGAGTGATAGTTTAAGAGGATCAACATGAATCAAGGGCGTGGCAGGTGTTTGGAAGGCTCCCTGGAAAGGTGGCCACTATCTCTCAATAGGGGAAGACATTTTTACAGACTAGGATGTCTTTGGAGTCAAATTTTTGCAGCTGCAGGAGTCACCTCTGTGGCTTCCCATTCAGATTTTTCACCAGGGATTTCATTTGAAAGGTTCCATCCTCCACAAAACCAAGCCAGGTCACGAGACCACAGTGGGGTGTGTCCTAAAAACAGCGCATTGTTTCTTGGAAGTCTCCTCTGCAGGAAAGGCCATGGCTTCTCTGCAGGCTCTTGAGTTTGTTTTCATCAGTGTCCTGCATTTATTATATGGGCAGGATCCCTCCTTTCATGTGGAGAATGTGACTGGGCATTCTCTTACATAAAGTATAGATGATATACATATATGCATTCCTGTATATGAAGTGGTATGCATAATTCCATAAGAAAGGAGAAGTGGAAGGATTAAAATCAGCACAGGATTAAAGATAATCCTTAAAGAGGGCTGTCTCTGGATGAGGCACAAAGCTAACCATTTCATATGGATTTTGTCATTTACTGTTTCCAGTGATACTGTATGGTCAATTTTAATAAACTTTCCTGGTGAAAGAGGAAAGAAAAAAAGTCTTAGCATGGTTTGCTGAAATTTTGGAATAAAGAAGTAGTGGAGTCAGAACAAAAATATGAACAATCTGACTTCAGAGCTGGGTTCTAGACCACTTACTTCATTGGACTACCTCCCCAAGGAGGCAGTATATGCTAAGTCTCTCCTCACGTTCAGCATCATGTAGGTCTTGCAGCAATTTCCCCTTTCACCCTTCAAAACCACCCCTGGAGGTAGACATGCTTATTTGTTGGAAAACTCACTTTCAGAAAAAACAATTAACTTGTTAAAAGAGTCCCAGGTGATAGAGAATTCTCTAGCTTCTTTCACTAAGCTGTTTCCTCTGGGGTCCTCTAACCTGCCTTTCCATCCATTAATCTGACAGAAAGCTTGCCCAACCCTTCTCTTATGGCCACACCAGATAATTCTCCAAACTAATAAAATTATGCTTCTCTGTAAGCCCACTTACTCAATAAGCATTTGCTGAGATTCTACCGCAGACAAGGCCTTTTTCAGATGATGTGCAGCAGCGAACAAATAAAGTCCCTGACCTCATACCACTCACAGCATAAAGAGAGAGAAAGCAAATGTATCAAGAGGTAATAGAAGTAAAATAAGGTGAAGGTTAGGAATAAAAATTAAACAGGATGAAAAGATGGAGAATAAAGTTAAATGAGCTTTTGAAAAGAATGGTCCAAGAAAACACTTGGAGGACATGACATAGCAGTGATCTCCTGAATCTAGAGGACGAATGACTGAATCAATTCTTGAGACACAGGATTCTTTTTCTCTTTTCCCTATTGTCCTCAGTCTCTTTGAATATCACTTAGACCCACCATGCATGCGCCCAAACACACTTTTAACACATATGTGTGTCTACATCCTCCCTTTCTCCTCTGACTCCAGCCACCTGTACACTACCTCTTCATTCATACTACAAGGCTATAATTCCCCTCACAAGATCAAAGTTAATAAGCATTGTCCAAATAACTCATTACAATGAAGATCTATGGACATAAGCCAGAATATCCCAAATCACCAAGTCTGCAGTGGGACCTCGAAATCATATCAATAATCTAATATAATTAAATTAGTCTAATTAATCTAATATAGTTAGATTAGTCTAATAATTGAGACTATTCAAACTCTGACTCCTCATAAAGAAAGAATCTGTTTCCAAACTAGTGGGGGTCATCAACAATTGGTTTGGAGTCAGCAAGACTTGAATTCCAAATTATCTTATTCAATTTCCCTAAGTCTTGATTATCTAATCTTTGGGGATCACAACTTCTAATCAAATGCATGTGTGCATGTGTGTGAGCATGCATGTGCATGTGTGCACACATACATGTGTATAGAAACTGCAAATTTACCAATGGTACAGTATCTTGTATACAGTAGATACTGAACAGATGTGGATATCTGCCTTTCTTAGATCAATATAAGACTTTGGAAGAACGTAAGATCATCTGGACTCTTTGCTAGTGCAAGAGTTACCGAAACATCAAGCTTGATAAGAAGTTGATTACTTTGTGAATTCCAGGAGATGCAAACTCAGGGTAGTGCTACCTTCCTAGAGAGTACCTGGCAGCATTTCCCCCTCTGAGGTAGAAATGCAAACTTTTGCTTTGGAAGAGAAAATTTAATTTTATTTTCCAGACTGTGTGTTTTTAATGGATGATGCTTTCTAATACAGCTTCTGTTTCCCCCATGATGAGAACAATTTTAAAGTCCTTTTGGTTGGTCTCTGGAGCTGTACCTGGTCAATGGTCATTATATGCACCCTGAACTGAAGTATTTCAATGTGGTCTGTAACTTTCATATATCAGGTCCTGTCTGGAACTGTTTCACAGTCAAAGATCAAAATGCTAAAGTTTTATCTCCAGTGGGAAGAGCTATTCGAAGCTTCCCTGCATGAGACTACATTTGGGCATCTTAAATTTAATTTATTTTTATTTGTATTTTTTAATAACCATTAAAAACCTTCAAGGAAGACAGTTATCATCTTACATCTGTAGAAACCAAGATTTAGAGAGAGTGGTGGATCATAGATGGGGGACCTTAGATAAAATCACAGAGATAATAAATGGTTGGGATTCAGGCATGTATGACCCTTGGTTTCTGATGAGAAAAGATTTTCTTTGTTTAATTTTGTTCTGCAGTGTTTTCAAATGAAAGGAATCTCTTCACTATTGAATTCAATACATGCTAAAGATGAATTTTCAATTTTACAGCAAAATCTTAAGGAATTGCTTGACTAGTTTATTATTCTCCTTGCTTAAATGATGGTGGATACAGAAACCCACATGGAACAAAGGGATGGGTTAATGAGTTTTTACAAAACAAACATTTGTGACATGGAATTGGACTTTGCACACTGCCCCATTTGAACTTACTGTCCCATATCAACACTTTCTGTCTCCTACAAAACTAACTACCTTTCTACTGGTTGTTCCTTTTGTTTCCTTATACTTTACTTATCTTTTTTGTTAATTATTTTCTTACATCATGGTAGTCCTCATAGTTCTGTCACCATATTTTTTGTGCTCATTCCTCTCCTGTTTCCCAAACCTCTCTTGTGCTATATGCTTCAGTGCTATGGTCAGTTTGCTAATTTTGACTTTTTCTTGAACCTTTCTTTTGTTTCTCTATATTTCACACATAGGCGAGATCATCTAGTATTTAACTTTTTCCTTCTCACTAATTTCAGCTAGCATACTATCTCCCTTATACTTTGGTCACCCAATTCTATATCCAGAGAGGCCATGATTTAGTCTTACCTATTACTTTTAAAAGATGTGTGAAACTTTCATTCTACAGGTTTATCTTCTACTCCTTGCTTTTCCTTACCTTTCATGTATGGGAAGACCAAGGACCTAGGGCATTTATGAGTACATTCCTCTCTGGTAAGGTCAACAGCTCTTGATATTCACAATCTAGACCCATTAATTTACTGGAGTGATGCTCTGATTTTTAAATTATTATTATTATTTCATATATCAACTGGACTACTCTTATAAAAAGGCATTTCTTATAACCTACTATTTGGATACCTAGTGGTAGAGTAAATAAAGTAAGGTATAAATAAATATTTGAGTCTTTCATTTATCAATTTTTAAAGATGATGAATGGGCTTTCTCTTATCCATATTACTCTGAGGTTGACAAGTGAATTCTATCCACTATAGATTTAAATACACTTGATGATTTTAAATATGGTGAAATAATGGTCATGAAAATCTTAGAACCTCTACTGAGTGTATCAACAGAACCCTCCTGTACATGACAAAGTGGTCAATTTAAACTGTAAACTTAAAATGTACATGAGAAACTCCTTCCTTCAGAAATATTTCTATTTTCCAAAGGATGACACCTTCACATTCTTCATCAATGAAAGGTTTCACATAAAAAAAAAAAAAAAAACAGCTGAATGGCAAATTGGTTTGTAAGGAAAATTAGTAAACATGTACATATTCTCTTCTTATCTTTTTTCTCCCCCCCTCTTTCTCCTTTTTCTTCTTGAGTGTAGAGTTTAATTTAACACAGAATGTAATCATAGAAGGATAAATTAGGTAGGTCTCCTATGAGGCATCAAATTAACTGAGTTCTCCAGTTTCTTGGGCTCAAATTGGGTGAGACAATAAAACAGATGGAATATTTGACCCATCACACAACACTATCTAGAAACCCAGTCTCTGTGAAATCCATAATAGATGACGTGGTTCCTACTGAAATGCAGAGTTAAACATGTATGTTTCTTTTTTTTTCTTGAACACTTTATCAGTATTTATGTACTTGGATTACTCAATGAAAGAAGTATGTTATATTAATAATGGTGTCCTGGAAAGGATGAGGAACTCAGGGGCAAAATGCTTTCAGTTAAATTCCACACTCTACTGCTGATTTCATGGTTGGGCAATTTTTGAAAAATCCCTTAAATTCTTTGAGTCTTATGTTTCTTAACTGTTAAAAAGGGACATGTCAGCCTTCTCCACAGGGTGGTCACATGCTTTAATAAGGTAAGCATGATGGACAATAAAGTGCCAGGCAAAGAAGACCAGCTCCAAGATATTAGTTTCCTGCTTTTCTGCCTTCTGACAGTCCATAAATCTTAGAAATTTAACTTTTTCTCCCTTGTGTCAAAATGCTTATTAAATTGAGAAATTAAAGTAAATGCACATTTGTAGTAATATTGTAGGTAAGAGGTTATTCAACCAAGCAAACACAAATAAAAGAAATTGTGGTATAGTTACTCAACGAAACACTACTCAGCTATTAACAAAGATGAAAAAGTGCATTTTGGGACACCATGGGTGGAGGAGCTTGAGGTGACTGCTTAACGACATAAGTCAGTAAGTGAGAGATAATTACTGGATGGTGGAGCTCATTTGTAGGATACAAATAACCAAAGAAAACAAACTGGCAAAACATGACAAAAATAATTCTTAGCTGCTGTGAAAAATATCCTGGTTATCAAAGCGAAAAGGGCAGATGGAGGGGACAGGGAATGAAAGGGGATAGAGCAGGGGCACAGAAGCTTGGTAGAAGATAGGTGAAGCATGTGCATATAAGAAGGTACATAGTGGCACTCCCAAATTATACAACTATGTAGACAGCTTCTAAATCAATTAACTTGAGATGCAAAAGAAGAATGTCATGTAAGTGGAATTATAAAACTTATTACAGGTTTTCGGAAAGGATAAAGACCTGGGAAGATGGAAGAATTTCCCTAGAGGGCTATGAGGAAAAGAAAATCTGAAGGAGAGAAGCCAGACAAAGACATAGAAATGGGAAGTGTACACACTATATGTAAAGACCATGGACAGCCAGCTGAGCTATACCCAAAGGTAGAGCTAAGGATACATGGGTAATTGATACTGAAAAGTTAGACATGGGTGGCAGCAATGATGTGACCCCCAAGAAAGGGTGACTGACCTCTTAGTGGACAGTGACACATCTGTATCTAAGCATAAGACACTGAAAAAAAAAAGTCAAAATAGGTGTTTCATGACTCAAGCCTAGGGAGAGAGTCTTCAAACACTGGTGAGAACAAAAACATCAAGGAAGGGAACATATTTGGTGTTTGGGGGAAGATTAATTATGTTTGAATAATGTTGTTTATTTTTATTGCTACAAAACAGTCTCGGTTTTCTTCTGGCAAATAGCATCTCCACCAGGAGACACCCATGGATTTCTGTGCCTCCTGTTGCCTTTCAGCTGTTGCCGTATTACTCAGAGGATAATGGCACCCCTATTTTCCCTTGTGGAAGTTATATTTGTTTCTTGGGTTGTGAAAAAAAGCAAACCCATATTTTCTTTGGTTTACTTGATTTTATAAAAGGTCAATCACAGATAATTCCTAATATTTGAAATCTGATTGATCTACTCAACTACAATGACAATGCATTCATTGAGAAAAGATGCCTCATCTTCTGGACTGCTGGAAAACCACTTACAGCTGGGTAGACCACTTACCTGAAGAGAAAGACAATATGGGCTAGTGTATAAAGAACTGGGTGTGAAGTCAACTCTTCTATAGCGTTATTAGATTGAATGGCAGGGTGGTTGTATGACCTTGGAGAAACTGGACTATCTGTGTATTCGAAAGAACTCAGATCATGAAGAGACACTGGCTCAACTTAACTTTTTAACTTTAACTTTATCACTTACCAGTTCTGCAAATGTGTGTCCTGCTGTAAGTATCCTTACCCTCATCTGCAATCCTAGCAGTCTTAACTATCTGCTTTACCAGAGCAGTGGTCAATTTTTTGTTTCCTTTAGAAATTCTAGTTAGTTCTACCACGTCTTTTCCTCTCCTTTTTTCAAAATCCAAATTGATTGATTTGCCATTCATTTACATAATGATAAAGTATTAGGAGACACTTGAAACAAAGCTCTCACTTGACAGTGAGATCCATACACAGACCTCATCCAAGAGTAGTTTTCCTTTCCTCCTAATTTTTCTGTACTTTTTAAACTGAAAATTGAAGGTTGTAATTCCTTGCTGGTTATAGAGAGTTGCAAAATTCTCATTAATATATATTTTGCGCGTTGATGAGAAGATTTTAAAATCATACTGGAATTGCTATTTGTAAATGTCCTTATTTGGGCAGACTATGCTGTGAAAAATAAATGAGAAGGAAAATAAGGACACGAGCAATTAAGAGTGCTTTTCCACTTGTCATGCTCATGCAGTTGTTAACTATGTAAGTCAGGGCAAGTAATACTAGTTGCTTTAATAAACAATCCCCAAATAAATACATATAGACTGCTGTTACCACAGCCTAATGGGACTGAGGCAGCTTCCTCCAAAGTAGAATCTTTCATCTCATGCCTCCTTCAGAAACTCAGCCCTTCATTTTTTGGTCTTTGTTTTTGTTTTTATATCTGCTAGCAACTAGAAAAGAATAAGTGGTAAGAAAGTATTGCATTTCAGAGCAGGAAGTGGCCTGTATCCCATCTATCTTACTTTTTGACTAGATTTAGGCACCAATGTATTCATTAATGTTGAAAGGAACTGGGAAGACTACTTAAATTCCAAGAAGGAAAATGAAACATTTTGCTGAACACCTAGTTTTGTCTCTGCTGTAGTATCTCATCCAATCATGACAAAATTATCACAATACAGGGTTTATTATGTGTAGGCTACACATGGAGAACCTAATGCTTGGAGCTGTTAAGCAATTAATCCAAAGTCACATAATAACAATCTTGTGTGCCTTGAATAACCTTGAATTACACATGCTTTGAATTGCAAACACAAACAAGCTTGGAACATTTTCATAGTTAGATTGTGTGGAATGGGTGAGGATCACTCCAAGAAAGACTGCATGCTTTTAATGTCTAGCCTCCAATAGCCTAATGTAAATGTTTGAAGAAACCACCTTCCCCAGAAATAGATTTTCCACAGTTACAGTTTGTGGGAAATACTGAAATCCTTAATGTAGCTTTACCAATCTAGAGATACAAGCAGAGGAAGTAAGACAGATCCTGGTGAAAGGTGAAATTGTCAGAGTAAGAAGACACAGGCATGCAGCTCTTTATGAGCTAATTTTTAAGAACTAAGGGCCTGGGAAAGAATATATGGGTTTGAGTCTTTACTCTGCTTAGTAGATGTTTGACATACAGTGAGCTATGTCTATTCTCCAACTCTCAATTTCAAAGAAAATGAAGAAAAGGGAAATATTAACCTTCAGTTATATTATAGGGTTATGAAAAGGGAAAGGTATTTATATCTAAGGTTTGGTTGAAGTCAGATATTTAGGAAATGGCCATTATCCCCCCTATGTAAAAGTACTATAGAAATAAAAATAATAATAAAATGCATTTGTAAGAAGTCAACTAGGTCCTACTTGATATGCTAGGTATATATTATGGGTAATTCTATTTGGTTCCTTCTAGCTTCTTGAAATGGTAAAGTCATATACGTGGCATCATATAAAAGTGGTAGAGATGTAGATAGAACCTTTGTACTCTGATTACAAGTTCACTATACCACGCAGTATCATACTCAGGCAACATCTGTCAATGGTTCAATCAGCAGTTGCCTTTCGATTCTCTTTTCAGCATCTATACTCAGGTATGGAGATGTACTTCTTGAATATTGGTATTCGAAAACTCTTACCTCTCTCCAAATGTGTTAACATTTGCCAAGCAGCTCCCTGATCCGAAACCTCTTTTTGCTAGGCAGAAATTTTCTTTCCTAAAATTTTCATTTATTAGTCAGTTCTGCCCTCTGTGGTTCACACAGTACAAGTCTATTTCTCCTGTCTCAAGGCTGCAACTGAACATTTCAATTTGTTTATGGTGAACCTTTTCCTTTCCTGACAAACTATTTCCAATGGCTTCAAAGCCACTATGAGATCCAGACATGTGACCCAGTGTCTAGTGACCCTCACCTCCGGAGAATTACTAATTTGTCAGTGTTTCTGAAAGTGCTATGTCCAGAAGACTCAATGGTTTCTACTGAGAAGACAAAACATCACATGACAGCCTCTGTCTGAATTTCGCTTTCTCATTTAGAAGAACATGAGAGCCCACTTGCTTCTGGTGTCCTGCTCCAGCCATGAACTGATGCTTTATTTGCATTCACCCTATGGGCTGAAGTTGCTCCATTATAGAATATTTGAGCTTCATGGAATATGAGTAGTCAATCTTGACAAAAACTTCACTATCATTTTAACAAAGGATTTGAGGTCTACTGACCTAGCTCAGTGGGTAGGAGAACCATCCATCCATCCATCCATCCATCCATCCATCCATCCATCCACCCACCCATCCATCCATCCACCCACCCATCCACCTACCCACCCACCCATCCATCCATCCATCCATCCATCCATCCATCCATCCATCCATCCATCCATCCATCCATCCCAAACTATTTATTGAGTGTCCATGTTATATATACACCTGTGCTAAATGCTGGGTGGACAGTCACATAAGGAACAGAAATGCTCCCTGTCCTCATGGGAATAGACAAGGAACCAGACTTCAAGTGAACAAAATGAAGAACCAGATTTGACCAGAAAGAAGCACCAAGGAACTCTAATTCTAAACTGTATTTTTATTGCATTTTTGCCATTTGATTCACTCTATGCAAAAAAAGGAATGGTCACAAATTCTTTGATGGGACATGGTGGAAGTGATGTACTACTTCCAAGCTTTGTCCTGAAGATGATAGTGGATTCTACCTTCAACTCTTGGAGCCTTGAGTTGCCACCTAAGAAGTGTAATCGCTCTGATAGAAAGACCAAACAAAGAAGCCTCAAAACTTCATGAAGACAGAGAGGGAACCCAACAGAGACAGAGTCCCCCCAACCTTCAAGGCTTCCCAACCAGACAAGAGCAGATATCAGTGAAATACCATGAAGTCATGAAGTGATCTCACAGAGAATGAAAGAACTGGACCACAGACCCCTACTGGAATTTCTGATCCACAAACCATAAGATACAGTGTAAGAGTCATTTTTAGGGTTGGGGGTGGTTTGACACATGGTGATACAGAGCCAGGATGTTGCATCCTTTTGCATTCCTTTCCCTTTGGAAAACTTACATTTCCACCCCCCACCCCGGTAACTAGGAGGTCACATGAATTTATTTATTAAGTAAACATTTAAACCTATGCCACAGGTACTGGGGATATGGATATGAAAAAAAAGAACCTCACACATTTTCAGAACACAAACTTGGGAGGTGAACATAGGTTTGCATCCTGTAACTGGCACTTACCAGTCGAATCATCTTAAGAAAGTGAAAGTGTCCTGACCTCTCTGAGTCTCCCTTTCATCATCCTTCATGCGGCAATAAAAATGCCTGACTTTGTACGTTTGTTGTAAGAGTGAATGAGAAAACATCTGTGAAAAGTTTTCTCTAGCTTTCTGGCACAGAGTGTCAAGACTGTGGCTACCTTTTAATCATTATGTGAAAATATAATCCTTACCTTTAGGGGTTTTACTAAATGGCGAAATTACTGAACAATGGAAGAGATAGAAAGGATCAGTAAGAGTAGTGAACACCATGGTGATGGAAATTAGGTGATACCCTTTCACTGTGGTCAAATGGAAGACCTTGGAACAGGGATGAGAAGATTGACCAGAGCCAATGATGATGAGAACTTAACAGCTGAAGGGTGAGCAGCGGTTAAACAGGAAAAGTGTGTGGGTGGGCAGGGAAGTGCTTCACTCCAAAGGTAGAGAAGCAGCTGGCAAGTTCATTGAGTACAGACAGCTTTTCATGGTCAGGGCATGGTGTTCCCGTGGTCCCATATCTTGCTGAATTTGATCCAATGGATCTTCTGTGACCCTAACCCTACTCCACTGGGTCAACTACTCTTCCAACTCAATTTCAGAACATAATAGATATGAATTGACCTCTTTAAATTGTTGCAGGTCTAGACTTAGCCTCAATGCCCTGAAAACTATTAGAACTCTCCCCCTAATCCAAAAATAAAACCTCTGAAAGGTACTAAAATTCATTATCCTCCTAACCTAAGATAAAACCTCTGAGAAGTATTAAAAAACTTATGCATAAAGCACTCACTGCACTCACTACAAAGGACAGCACACAGAGGAGGAACAACTCCAAGTATATGAGATAGTAAAAGTATGAACATAAGTTTATATATACCCATATCCATTTATTCATACATATAGAATTATCTATCACATATGGTATATATGTATCTATCTGTTTATACATATAGGTAAAAACAATTCTATTACACAGTATGTATGTATATTTGTTACTATATATTATGATATATAACTATACATCAAAAGAATTTTTCAAAGGAGAACTTAGAGTCTGAAAATAAAACATCTGAAATGGATCAAGTTAGTAGAGAGTCTTAAATAGCAGTGAGATACAACTGCAAAAAGAAATGGTAAAACAGGAAATAAATGTTGGGACACAACTCAGAATCAGCAGAGTGATTAAAAATTTTAGGGACTACTGAAGTAAAGCTGGGAGACAGGGAACACATGTGCTGTGGTCATTCCCGGGCACATGCCAATGGCACTCTTATGAAGTGGTGGAAGGAGGCAAGAGGAGGAGGGGGAAAGGGGTTGGGGGAGAGGGAGAGGGAGTAAGAGGGGATGAGGGGAGCGGGAGGGGGGGGGGAGAAGGGCTGTCTGATAGGCTCTGGCCAGCTTCCTGATGCTACAACCTTCTTCATACAACTAGCAACTCCTGCTCTGCTCTTAACCATTCTTCTTACCTCAGACTGTCTTAACTGCCTCCCTAATCCATCCCTCCTGCTAAAAAGTCATAGACCCACTGGAACTGAGGCATTGATTCCAGTGCTAGGAAAGACAGGGGAGATTCCAAGAACTATTCGAACAGCTGAAGTCATATTGCATGTCCTAAGAAAGCACACCAGCACGTTTCTGGAATATTCTGAACTACATAGAGCTATAAATCTTTAGCTTCAAAGTGTTCCCAGTTCTGTTCTTATACTTAGAAAGAATTATTATTATTATTATTTTAGCATAGTTAGCAGTTATCCAAGTTAAAGATGATTCAAGTAAATCACTCTTTTTCAACCTGCCAGGATCCACAGACAACCTTCACCACTGAATTAAATATTTGGTCAACTCTCAGTTAAAGTTATTTCTGGATTGTTAAATTTTAATTCAGTTTTATAAGAATTATGGGCACTTAAACTTAGGTACTCTCTGTAACTGTGCTCTATGGGCAACACAGATGGTTCTGGACTTTTCTTTTACCTGTCTGAACCACTAAAACCTTTTGTCATCACCAGAGATGTCTCTTAGAGGCTGAATTTTTCTTTGTGCAGTGTTGTAGTAGGAGATGGAAATACAACGGTTTGTGGGTTCACTCTAAGTATGGATGGCAAGGAAGAGGGGGTTTGTTGTCCTTGCAGGAGTTAGTACTATGAAGTATTATAAAAATCCAACTAATAGGTTTTTTATGGACACCATTGGCTTTATTTTAATTTCCAGTTTTCCAAAGCAAAACCATCGTAAAGAAATCAAGCAGGCAGTTTGCTATTGTTCTTGGAGTCTATTATGGACTGAATTATGTACATCCCTAACCTCACAGGCTTAAGTCCTAACCCCCAATATCTTAGAATTTGAGTCTCTGCTAATGCACAGACAGTACTGGGGGACAGAATCTTAAGAGAAGAAATTAGAGTAAAGTAGGAGACTAGCCCCACTATCACTGTTGTACGTAGAGGCAGAGGAGATTTGGAAAAACACATACAGTAAGGACAACCAGGTGAAGCCACAGTGAGAAGTCTCATGCAAGCCAAGGAGAGAGGATTCAGGAGAAAGCGAACCTGCAGAACACTGTTATCTTGGATGGATATCTCCAGAATTGTTAGAAAATAAATATCTGTTACTTAAGCTACCCCATCTGTGGCACTTTGTTAAGGCCAGCTGAGACGGTTGACACTAGGACCAGCAACATGGCTCGGAGGAGGGCTAGAAATAGACAAGTGAACTATTCATCCTCTGCACACAATGTGTGATTGGGCTTGCCATGAGTAGAGTGGAATCAAATCGAGTAAAACAGAACGGCCTCTTAAGTTTCTACATTAGGTCCCTAGTTGTCTCTCCTTAATCCCACCTCTGGTTTAAACAATTACCAGGAGACTGCCTAGCACTAAACTCCTCTTTAAGCTTCACAATAGGGGTCTTTGAAGTGAGGCTAAAAGTCTCTGGAAAATCCCTTGGGTTTCTCAAGAAGGTAATAGTCCCATTCACTCACTCATGCATGCATTCAAAAAGTTTTATTGGAAAGAAAACCGAAGACTCAGTTTAAAAATGGGCAGAAGTGTTAAATAGACACTTGTCCAAAGACACAGTCAGGCAACCGAAGAAATTTTCAACATCAATAGCCATTGGGGAAACACAAACCAAAACTACAATGAGATACTGTTGTTCTCCTGTGAGAATGGCCCATCTCTAGAAAACCCTGAAACTGCAAAGATTGGCTAGGAGAAAGGAGCTCTTATGCACTCTTTGTGGGCATGCCAGTTGGTCAGCTCCTGTGGGAAAATGTGTGGTGGTTCCTCAAAATATTAGAGATAGATATACCATGTAACCCAACAATTCCACTCTTAGGTAAATACCTGAAAATCCAAAAACACTAATCCAAAGGGACATATGCTCTCCTGTGTTTGCTGCAGCACTATATAAACAACAGCCTAGTGAAGGAAGCAAGCTGAGTGGTCGATAACTGATGGGTGGATTAAGAAGATGTAGTACATCTACACAAGGGAATACAATGCAGTATAAAAAGAGATCAATTCTTGCCACTTAGGATGAAATGGTTGGGATTGGAGAGGATTATGTTAAGTGAAATAAATCAGAAGAAGGAAGACACACACTGGATGCTGTTACTCCTATGAAGGATATAGAGAAGAAACACAAAGGAAGGAACTGAAAGCCAAACCAAAACAAACTCTAGAAATATGACTGCAGAACTGAACCTACCAGAGAAGAAAGAAGGATGCAGGTGGGTGCAAAGTGGAAAGGGGTCCTGATGATTTATGGTAAAGGCTGGTGGGTGTTGTGTGATTAATATACCTCTGAAGAGGTGTGAACCTATTTCCCTAAATCAATACAATGTGCAAACCAATGTTACCTCAGTTTACTACATAAGATAACATTTCAAAGTGGGGGTGAGTGGGGGAGAGTTTGATGATATGCTTACCATGTTTCTGGAATAGTGAGCTGCTCAAAGGGCTTTAATATCAGAAGACACAATGAAGGGCCACACTTCCAGTGCCTGGCCAGGTCACGGAAAGGAAAACCCTACAGCAGATGCTAAAATTACCTTGCTTGGACTAGGTGCTGAGCTCCTCTTCATGGAAGGGGTGTGAAGTTAAGTAAAATCTGAGCTCCACCATCACTGCCTCCCTGTCTTTCCGTTGAAATGAATAAATCTACTATAACCCTAGTAGAATGTGTCTATAACAGAGTGTGTGCTATAACTCTAGCAGAGTGTGTCTATATAGTTATAGACACGAGAGTGTCTATAACTCTAGGGAGGTGAACACCTCCTTTTGATGGAAAGGATTTGTGAAGTCCTGCCTGAAGATGTGGGCTTTCTCTGATGATTTATGCAGGACTTCACAGGAAAAGATGGGCAGGGAATATGGGTTCCGTGCATAGAAGGACATCTACTGCCTGCCCGCCACTGGACAAAGGCACTTGATAAAGAAGGCAGGGCTCCCTTTCTGAGGAAGTGCCAGTTTTGCAGGCAGGAAAGAGGCAGCTGGTACATGAGCATTGCTGAGCCTTTATCTTTTCTTCCTTAAATTGTGGGAGCTGTGTTCAACCACTCATTTCCAGACTTCTGGATTTCACGGACTAGTACACTTTAAAGAAATTCAAGAGCAGAGTGCAACATGTTTCTACCTTGCCAAGTCAGGACGTTGAAGTTCTCTCTATGTTCTCTTCTCATTTTGCTAGGCAATGGGGTAATGGGGGAGCCTCCCTGCATCCTGGGCTGCTTGTCTCGGAGAGTCCACCCTCTGGGAAGGGCAATGAAAACCAGTTTTGAAGATTGGAGAGTTTAAACCATAGCTTATAAATGGAAGGCCCATGAGCTGAATTCGACCCATGACTGTGTTTTGTTTGGACAGCAATGGATTTTAAAAGAATTTGATGCTGATGCCAACATTGAAAAGTGGTGAGACTCATATAAAATATAAAAATCCAGATTTCTCTCTCTCTCTCTCTCTCTCTCTCTCTCTCTTTCTTTTAATGGAGTACATGGCAAGGTCATTACCTGCTACCGATGGTCCAGACAACTATTCTTCCCTATGGTTCCCCTATGGCCTTCAGGGAGCTGCACTTCATTAATATTCCTGTCTGGCTCCCAAGGGAGTTTGGTTTGTGATTCCCCAATTTCAGTCACCTGAAGTGGGGTTTGGTTCTAGGCATTTCACTTTCATTGGTGCACCTGTGTTCTTTTATCACTGAAATGGGTATCTTGTGGGGGTGAAGAGAAAGGGTGAGTTTGAGTATTTCGGAGCTGCAAGTGGTGGTGCCACTTTAATAGTTGGTACTCATGGTGAGTCTGGATAGCTTAGCCTCCATCACACAAGCTACTGAGTCGGTACACTTGGGGCAGAGGAACAGACTGGCTGCAGGAGACTGAGATTAGGCAGTGAGGATGGATGCAGAGTAAAAATGAAGGAAGTATGTGTTTGAGAAGGCAGCAAGACTGGTAACTGCAAGAGAACAAGGGAGCCATCATCCTAAACCTAAGATGTGGCTAATCTGTCCTATTATTGATTTTCATCATGCAACATTATTTTCATCATGCAACATTATTCGGTTCCACTGACATCAAATAATGTAACAATCAAAAACTGTGTGTGTTGGAGCCCTGTCTCAGGCACAACTAGAGGCTCTACCCAACTTCCCTTCTTGAGACACAATAATATGTCTGAAGCTGGGGGTACAGTGTTGACCAACAGGCCTGGTCCTTGACCTTACATGGTTGGGTGAGGGTGACAGAACATGAAACTATATTTGATGTTCAGGATAGTGCAGGCAGAGAAGGCAAGTTCATGGGGTCTAGGGGTGTCTACCAGAGGAACTGAGCTCAGTCAGGGGAGGGCAACGAAAACTTCCCCAAGGATGTTGCATTTGAAAGGAACTATGCAGGTAGATAGGAGTCAGCCAGGCAGCCAGGGTGTGGAGAGTGGTATAGACAGTGAGAACAGGCTCAGAGGCACCATCTATTTATAGCCTTGGCAAGATTGTTGTCATTCAGCAGATGAGTATTTAGAAGCCAAGGGGAATTGAGTTCATCTATCAGTAAGGATGCTGGGATTGGACCCCAAGTCATACATTCAAGTCTCAGGCACTTTCTAAACCAGACAACTTCTGACCAAGATGACTAGTTTGTCATCTTCAGTTCTCTGCTATACAGCAATTCTTTCAATCAACCAGTTATGCTCATAGATGAATGGACCATGAGCAAGACACGTTTCCTCTCTTTTCAGGTAGGCACCTCTAACTCACACCTCCCCTCACCTCACAAGGGCATACGCTTCACAGAGCTGGGGATCAGGCAGGGCGCTGCTCTGTTATATCCCGCCTGGTGAGCCCCATGCCTGGCACAGACTAGGTACTGAATTCATATTTGTGGGGGGAGTGGGGAAATCAACAGATATAAAGCAGGAAACACTTGCCAGAATCTGTGAGCAAGGATTTGGACTTGAATTTGCTGCTGCGCATACAAGAGGGAACTGTGTCTAATTTCCCACAAACAGAAGATCAATTTTTGCTGTGACAGCACAAGTCCATCCTGATGGGGGGAAAATCAAGTCACATGTTTGCCCCTGGCGTCAAGTTGTAGATTTCTGGCAAATGCATCCCCCCATTTTGGCTGTCAAGCATTTGTGTGCATGTGTGTATATTTCTTCTCTGACGGTCTCCTTCTGTTTCTGTGGAAAAAAGCCAAAGGGGTATGGGGGAGGGGAGAATCAAAGAAAAGAGCTAGACATTCACTTTCCATTAGATGTAATCAAGGGAATTTCTTTATTAGAGGCAAGAGGCTCCAAAAACAGCAGTAATACTAGCAGTAAAAATAATTGCAGCAATAGTAGCACAACAGACTCAGTCTTTAATCCTTTTGATCGTAGGCATTTATTGAGTACCTGTTGTATGCCAGACCCTGTAGTAGTAGGCAATTGTCTTGAATAAAATGATCCCATTTAATTCTATTTGTTAGCCTATTAAATCAACTTGTGAGCTGGGAAATATTATCTCCACCTTACAGATGCAGTAACTGAACTGAGAGAGAAAAGAATGATCATACGATCAAGACCATCCAACTTACACAAGGGAAGTTATCTTTTAAATTCAAGTCAGTTTGATATGTCCTCTCTCCCAAAAGAGACACTGCTCATTTCTAGGTTGTTTTCCATTATTTGGGGGTAAAGAGTTTTTGGGGAGAGTGACTGGATTTCCCTTTTGACTTGATTCCTCTGGGTTTTTTATCTTCTATTTGAAAATTAGGTATTTATTTGTGATAAGGACTAAAATGCCGGTCCTACAATTGCAACAATATCATAGTATTCAAATTCAACTTCTGGAATGATCCGATGTATCACTGATCTGCCAACCACAAAAAGGGCTTCCCTCTTACGTGGTAAGTTCAAGAATAAATGGTCAGGAGTCTAAGAGACCAGAGTTCAAAACTCACCTGTACCATGTAATAGTTGCATTTGAGAGAACCTAAGGTTAGTTTCTCCTGCATCAGGGGGTTAGTATTATTTACCTCATAATATCCAGTATCATTTTGAGAAATGAGACACTCAACGTATGTGAAAACCCTCATCGCAGGCAGATTTTTTTTTTCCCTTTGAAATTTTATCTCCAATTCTCTGCAATACCTCCCCGGACATCTCCCAAGAGCTGTTCTCAAAGCTGCAAATGTTCCTGTTGTTTCCTGAAGTCTTTGTCCAGCTAAGCACTATGCAACTCCTTTAAACTCTCTTTTCTCGCAAATCAATCATATCAGCCCCCATCTCTCCACAGAGTGATTTACTTTATTTCATCCTCTAGTGGAAGCAAAGCGGGAGACTTTGTCACACTCCTAGGAATTGTAGGAGAAGAACGTGGGGTATGAGGTGTATGTGTGTGGGTGGGTGGGGGGGTGTGGGTGGGAATGAGAGACGCTTAATTGTTCCATTAGCAATGGAGGGGCAGGAGCCAAGGCTTCTCCTGACTCAGAAACCTCCTTCCTTGTGTTCCTGGCATCAGGAAGAATTCCAGCAGGCTGGTCCCTGGATCAGCACAGGATATCCAGTACAGACAAAGGCACCTAATTGTTCACCTCCCTTCTGACGTGCTGCCTTCAAATACTGGGGTATTTTCCTCCTTACACTCTGTCAAATGTGGTTTTAATCAGCTGCAACCACAGAAAACCAAACTTTGGGATATTTTTTCAGTTTCCCTGCCTGAATAACTTTTCAGGGACCTACAGGACACTCACCCTTTAAGGTACAACCAAGCAGATGGAAAACAGGTGAGCTGTGAGGCAAGCACTGGCCACGTGTATCCTCTCTCTCACAGGCCAGGTGCTCACTGACACCAGAGGAGACAGAGTACCCCTGCTGCCCAACTTCTACCCCGGGCCCAGGCCTCAGCTGCTGCTGCCAAGCCATGGCCTGAAGTGCTACCATTGAGCTTCTGAAAACCCAGCTTCGAGCAAGGCCCAAATAAACTCTCTGTTGGCTTCCTGTTGCTTAATTAATGTAAATTCAAACTACTGCGTTACTTGGAGTTCCCTGAATACACAGGTTCACCATTCCTTGCATCTTGATCACTCCTTCCTTGCTTTGTCCAAACAGCTAAGCCTTACTCATCCTTCAGAATTCCACTTACAATCTCCCCTGCCAGGAAACCTTCTCTGACCCCCTGTGTCCTGTTAATTGGCTCTCCTCAGTATTCTCACAGCTTCTCCAGCTCTGCCTTGCGATGGTGTTCAGGCACTACGATATTATATTTATTTACCTGTCTATCCTATTAGGCTGCCAGCCATTTGAGGATAGAAATATGATTTTATTTAACGCCGACTCCCCTTAATTAACAGGGTGCCTGGCTCCTATGTGAAGTTGATTGCTCATTACAGAGCAATAAAAATACACAGGATTGCAGTTGGAGGAACCCAAACTGTGTCCAGTCATCGCCGTTTTCACTCTAGGTCATTATGGGAAGTTACTTCACTTCCCGAAGCCAGAGTTTGCTCATCTGTAAAATCGGGGTGATAGTGAGAGTAACTTCACAGAACAGTTTTTGAAATCATGCCTGCAAATTGCTTAGCCCAGTCCTGGGCACACGATGAACACACTATTACACATACTATAAATATTCCTCTGTATGCTTCACAAATGCTTCGTGAGTGAGCAGTTGACATGAACCTTGACAGTAAATGGCTCTAACAAAATGGACTGCTTCCAGAATTTGACCTTAAACTCCACTGACCTAGGAATAACTCTGAGGCTTTGAGCTGTTCATTAAGATTTTATTAAAATTATTTTAACCTTTGGTGGTTGCCAGAGCTAGACAGGCCGGGGAGCTGAGGTTCGCCACAATGAGCTGTGTCCTCCCACGCATCGCTACCTCTGGTAGAGCCACAGAGGGGCCTGGGCTGAGGGCCAAGGGAACATACTCCTCACTCAAACCTGTACGCTGACGTGTGTCCTCTGGAAACTGGAAGAAAGGCTCAGCTGTTCTTTTGATGACACTGAGTCTTGTATTTAAAAATATGTACACATGCCCACCTGACTCCAAGGACCTGGTGTGAACTCAAGTGTGGTCAGATTGACCTTGCCTTGATCTCCAGAGAAGGCATCACTAACTTGTGCTACCTACCACATGGGGGATTATCAGCAGAGTCACTGGTCAGCTGACCCTCAATAAGGAGTTTTCCAGGTGTCCCATCACCACATTGTTTGGCCATGAGGGAAGACTGGAGTTGCCCGGATCCCACAGTGACCTGATTGTTCATCAAAGTGGTGGGGAGGTTCTGCCTTTGCCATTGTTTCCTCCTCTCTTCCCTTATCCCTGTCTGTACCCAGGTAATGCCCCCACCTATGTCCTCTCCCGCAGTTCTGGTGATCTTCTCTTAATTCATTGTGGGTTACAAAGTCAGTTATTTTTACTTACTAGGATTTTGTTTCAGTAAGTCTTCTGACACTCAGCCATGAGCCTGCTATGACCCTAGGTATTAAAGAGTGCACAGCCTTCTACATCTGCTTTCTCTATCCCAAAGTCAGTGTTCCTCCAGCTTTCCAGAGCAGTAACTATGTGCTGACATGATCTCCAGATTCATGTTCATGATGTATCCAGGGTTTACAGTTTGTGGACTAGAAGTCACACTAAAAGAAAAGGAAGAGAAAAGAAGGTCATGGGTCAGAGAAGGAGAGCCTGGAGCTGTGTAATAAACTAGGGTTTTGCAGCTGATACAACTGTCTTCTGTCTACCCTGTCATCTTTCTCCCATATTTAAGCAATCCCACAACCATTTCCTTCCTCTCAACTTCCTCTCACTAGAACCTACTCTAGAATGAGGTTTTATACTGAGTCAATCAGGATTCTTGATGGTAATATCTTTACCCCAACTGAAACCAGGAAGTAAGTAAGAGATCTCCCTTTTTTTGGGGGGGAATATTTGATTCTGAAAGTTGTATCGCTTCTCGGCCTTTTGGCTAAGATCAAGTGATTCTGAAAGTTGTTGCTGGCTTCATGGAGAAACTATTCTTCTAGTTTTTCCAGTTTAACTTCTGTCCTTTTCGGTTACACCAAAGACAAACAAACACCTCCCTCCTTTTGCATAAGCCAATTCAGATTGGTTTTCTGTCCTTGGGAACAAAAAGTGTCTTCATTGATGGTGTAGGAGGAGAAAACTGGGAATAGCGTAAGGAGAGTGGTGGCTGTGTCATGAGTTTGACATGAACAACATAGGAGGATGCATAGAACTGAAAATGGCATTATTTTTAGAAACAGTTTGACCAAAATCCAAAATCAGATCAGAGAGTAGAAGTTTTCAGAAAGTCTCAAATGGCCAGTGAAGACAAGGGAAATTCATCCCTGTTTTCCATCTCACCCTTTCCCATCTATAGATGTGTCTTGCCATAGATTCCCACTTTGAATACTCCTGGAACTCACCAGGCTATTCCAGAAGCCACTGTGTCTTTGCTTATGTTTGCGTTTTCAGGGACCATCCTTACTTGGGAGTTCATTGAATCCCTCCTGCTCTTTCTCTGTTGCTCCTAGATGCTAAGTATTGTTACAATTATCTCTTTCCTGCTTGTTTTTCCCACTACACTTAATCTAGTGTTGGTGCCACATTCCTTCCTATGGCCTGGAAATTTATCAGAGGACTAATTAGAGAGGGGACTGAGATGGCTCCCAAAAGCCACTATAAAAATGAAATGCTGATCCTAGGCCTTATCCCAGCAGGAACTGTTCACATACTGACTTTTATGCTTCAGCCTCTTATACTCAAGTCTTTGGGTTAATGAAGACCTGAGCAAAACAGAAGGAGTGCATGGTGGGAAAAAGAAAAGATATGATAGAGGTTATAGTTATTGTTTGATTTTCTTAGTAAGAATTTAGATTTGGACTTTTTTAGTAAGCTCTTTCTGGGGGTAAAATATCCCCAAACTTAGCTTCTATATCTGATTCTGCAGATGTGCTATGATTTTAAAGAGTTGTGAAAGAATACTGAATCACACCATCTGATTTTATTGAACTGACCCCAAAATGTGAATGTGACTTTCCATTAAGAATCTGTTCCCTACTTATTTCATGGGGATACCCTCATCACCACTGACCTACCTGTATTTGGTCAGGTACCTAGACTACCTGTAGCTTCCTACCAAGACTCTTGCCACCAAAACTTTGCCATGATGTTCCCATCTGCAATACTGATTGTATTAGCTTCCTAAGTCTGCTGGAATAAACTAGTATAACACTGTGTTTCTCAAAAGAACACCAATTTATTCTCTCATTGTTTAGGAGCCCAGAAGTCTGAAATCAAGGTACTGATTTTTGGAGCCTGTGACCACTAACAGTTCTTGGCATTCCTGGGCTTCTAGATGCACCATTCAGTCTCTCTGTCTTTCACTTTCTATGAATTTCCTCCTTGCACCATTCAGTCTCTCTGTCTTTCACTTACTATGAATTTCCTCCTTGTTATCTGTGTCTTATCCTTTTCTATTTCTTCTATGGACACTTGTGATTGAATGTAGGGGCCATCCTGTCAGAAGAGTCTCATCTTGAAAGGTTTACCTTAATTATATCTCTAAAGACTAACTAAATAAAGTCAAAATCTGTATCTCCAGTGAAAGGACCTATCTCTTAGAGGGTCACTATTCCCTCTACTACTGCACTCAACCCTCTCAACCCTTCTGCCCATCTTCCCTTGGCCTATCAAGTCTCTTTAGAAATTGTTCCCACTTGGAATTATGACATCATCATAAATCCATGTGACCTGCCTTACTGTGTTCCAAGAGAGTAGCATGATCCTTTGTGTTATAGCAGAGAATTTCCAGCAACATCCTTTGTTGACTTGTCTGTTTCCTCTGCTAGACCCATATTTCTTGAAAGCAAGTGCTCCACCTAGTTCATTCATTCCCTGGGACACTTCAATAGGACCATGACTGCAGTAATGTGATTATCATTAGGGCTTTTAAAAGAAAGAGCTGTCTTCATCTTCTAAAAGACAGTTTTGCAGGACACATGAGATGGTATGTAGGAGACCACTGGGGACAGCACTTCTGGAAGTCTTCCTGAATGACCAGCATCAGCTTGTAAGTTTTACCAGTGACAGACCAAGATAAGACTGTGTTATTTCTAGCACCACTTGGTATGGACTGAATTGTGTTCCCCTCGTATTCATAGGCTATAGACTCTACTCCCACTTTCTCAGAATGTGATTGTATTTGGAGACAAAATCTCTACCATGGTAATTAAGTTAAAATGAGGTGATTAGGGTGGGCTCTACTCTTATAGGGCTGGTATCTTTATAAGAAGAACAAACTTAGACACAGTTACAGAGAGATGACCCTATGAAGACACAGAGAGAAGATTACCAAAGAGAGTCTCAGAAGAAACCCCTGTCAACACCTTGATTCTGGACTTATGGGCTCCAGCACTATGCGAAAATTAATGCCTGTGTTTGAGGCTACTTAGTCTGTGGTGCTTTGTTATGACAGCTCTAGTGGCCTACTGAGTGGAAAGGCAGACATTGGATCTGGAGTTAGACAACATTTCTAACCTCTTGGGCAAGTTACTCAACATCTAGGTCAATCTGGAAAACAGAAATGAAGACTTTATCCTTAGATTTTTTTTAGCACCTTGACAATTCAAGTCTACTTAATCATACATCATATTTAGTCCATAATCATACACAATGTGCTTACTCTGTGATCGTGGTCTTTCAGGCACTGGAGATACTTCACTGAACATGACAGACAGGGTCACCACTCATGTGGAAGCCACATTATAATGAAGGGAAACAGCTACATCCGAAGAATAAACAAGAAACATCCAGTAAAGGATGGAATGACAATGAACACTATGGGGTTGTGTAACAAGGCATGGGTAGGTGGGGGGCTTCTGGAGGTTGACGAAGGATTTGATTTGCTATGGAAAAATTGTCATGAATTTAATCTCATTAACAGCAATTAACAAAACCCTGAAGACAAACTGTTTCTCCTTCAACAAAAACAGTTTAGTTTTTTTTTTTTTTTTTTTTTTTTTTTATCAGTGTACGGTTTCATTTCTGTGCTAACATTTCACAGTTTACATAGAAGTTTACAGACAGCAGCTCATGAAATCCTATTGGTCAATCTGTGAAGTAGAGGACCCAGGGCAGCCCTGATTTCAGGTATGCAAAAAGAGGTCTGAGTGGCTTAATTGTTCCATTAGTAACCCATCAGGAGAGACATCAATTCACTCAGGTAACATTTGATTAAAGCAAGATTACCCCAGATGAAAACATGGAGAAGAAAATTTTATGACACTTGTCTTGGCAGCAACTTTTTGGAGATGATACTAAGATTACAAGCAATGAAAATATAGGTGGACAAGTGGAACTCCCTCAAACTGAACAGCTTCTGCATACTAAAGAAACAATCAATACAGAAAACAGGCAACCTGTGTAATTATAGAAAATATCTATGAGTCACATACCTGATAAGGAATTAATGTCCAAAGTAAATAACAACTCTAACACTCAATAGCCAGAAAACAAATAAGTTAATTGATAAAATGTACAAAGAACTAGAGTAGTCATTTCCCCATAGAATACATACAACTGACCAACATGTATATAAATACATGTTCAACATCACTAATCATCAGGGAAAATGTTAATCAAAACCACAATGAAATATCACTTCATACCTGTTAGGACAGTTATAAACAAAGCGATAATGAAAGATGACAAGTGTTGGTGAGGATATGGAGAAACCAGAACCCTTGTACATTGTTGGTGGGAATGGAAAATCATAGATCTTCTAAAGGGCAATTTTTGGTAGTTCCTCAAAATATTAAATATAGAAGTATCATATTATACATATTATCTCTCAATTGCACACTTATGTTGAAAGAATTGCAATTGGGATCTCAGAGCTACCTGCACTCAAATTAACTGTAGCATTAGTCCATAATAGCCATACATGGAAACAACTTACATGTCAACAGCAGATGAATAGAAAAAGAAAATATGGCATAAACAAACAGTGGGATATTATCCACTTCTAAAAAAAAGAAATAAATTCTACTTAATGAAACATCATGGGCAAGCCTGGAGGGCATTATGCTGATGATAAGTCAGTTGTGGAAAGGCATACACTCTATGATTCTGTTTATATGAGGGAGATTCATTGAACTATTTGGATGAAATTCACATAAAATGAAAATTTTCATTGTAAAAGAAATTTAATTTTATTTTTTATTATAATTATTAATTAAGGTAACATTGTTTTACAGCACTGTAGATGACTCAAAAATAAAGGTCAACTTTATAAACAGAATCCTCAAAGAAAGGAAATAAAGTCATCTAATCCCACCACTTAAAGATAAATAATATGGTATGTCAGTAGTACATGAGTACTTTTCCTTAATCAAAAAACTAATGGTTTCAAGTGGTCTGAGGTTGGGGGGAGAAAGACAAGAGGAGTTGATGTACAATGAGTATAAAATTATATTCAAGAAAAACACAAAATTGCTAACTGAAGTCAGTCACATTGCTGTTCCTTTAATCTCCAAACTTTCTCATTGAACTCATCTTCCAAGGCTCAATTCAAAGGCCAATTCCCTTTGAGCTCCTAGCTGATGGCATACCTCCTTCCTCTTTGTAAACACTTCTGTATGTTTATGTTGTTGGATGTTTCACTCTCAATTTTGCGCCAGATTTGCTTGTCTACAAATCAATGTCCATGAAGCTGTTGTAAGAGTTTATCTAAGACAAAGATGAAAAATATTTATCCCTATGTGCCCCCAAATTGCGAACAATAAAAATTTGTTAAAGTAATATCATTAACCATAAGTGCCACATTTTATTTCTACCACCAGAAGAAAAAGATTTGCTTAAATTAATTTTTCTTTATCTTCTGATAATCGAAGCACAGATTTAAGATACCTTTTATGATACATTTTTTTTTGTCAAACAATGGCTGATTTATTTCTTAGAAGCAATGTGGATTTTATGCCAATACCATTTTAATAAATGGGGGTGGTTTGGGAAAGAGAGACAGAAAGAATTTGAGAATTATTTTTTAGACAAGGTAATTCAAGGCCATTCTCTGACATGTGTTCAAACTGATTTTTTTTCCCCAAAGGGAACTATATGAAATAGGCCCAACAAAACTGATTATTGACAGTCAAATATTTAGAAGTTTCTGAGACAATCTGGCCAAGAGGGACAGTCTAATATATATGCCAGTGAGATATTTTTGGGTCAAATTGCTGTGGGACAATAACAGCTGCAGAAACAACACTTGTGATGGGTTAAAAATACAAGACATAGCTCTGACAGGACACGTTCTTGAATTAATATCACATAAAATAAGATTTTTAATTAAAAATAATTTTTATTTTTGCTAAAATTTTAATTAAGGCACACAGGTTTACAGCACTGTAGATGATTCAGAAGCAAAGGTCAATTTTATAAACACAGAATCCTCAAAAGAAAGGAAATAAAGTTATCTAATTCCAGCACCTCAAGGTAAATAACATGGTATGTCATTACTATATAAATACTTTTCTTCAATCAAAATTGCATTTTCTGTGTACATTCATGTCATTGTGTCCACTTTAGCACTTACATGGCTACTATTTGTTTTATAGATTAGCTAGGAGACTCAATTCTGAACGTAGTCATTTTTATTTTGCTTTCCACATCATTTCACTCTTGTCCCCCCCACCCCCAGCCCTTGCTACAGCGAACAGTTCTTACATATACATCTGAACACTTGTCCTTTCCACCTGTCTCAATCCCCCATGCTATATAAAATATACTAGATTGAAGACTGCTCTGTTAAAGTACCTACTTGGTATAAGAATGTCAACCGTTTAACAAGAACTGTTTTATTAAATAAATCTCAAGCAGCTAAGCCAGGCAAAACCCTGTCCAGGTGACTGGCAACAGTACATCGAAGAACATACATTAGGCTATCCTCTTTATAAGACTAATATTCTAGTAGGGGAGAGATTTGCAAGACACAATAAAAATACTTCAAAATTTTTGTCTTATCTCTATGAATGTGTCCAGAGGCAATGAAGAAATATATTTTATAAAACTGTAAAATATAAAAACAAAGAATACTTCCTGTGTGGCTGAATGCAAAACTTGGCAGAGTATTATAGCATTCATTCTTTGGAAAGGGAGAAAGGTGAAGTCTTTCTTCTCTCTCCCTAAAGATCAAGGTTAAATGAACCATTTACAAGTTTGCAAAAAACTCATTTTATTTACCCCAGAGCTTCCTATGTAACCCATCATCTAAGTACTGTTATAAAACATCCTGGCAGCTGAATAATCATAGCAATAACATTCACAGTATTTTATTTCACATGCCAAAATCACTCGATGATGCATCTCTGGGGTGTGGGGAGTGTTACTTAGATTTAATAAGCAAGATGGCAAACTTTATAGCTACTAACCACATATGAAAGTGTAATGCCATGTGAGTGTGAAGTCTTCACAGTTCTTTTATGGAGGGAGTGTCACACAGGCCAAGGGACTAGTGTTTTTGTACACCTGCTTCATGTCAGTTGCAGTGCTGAGCATATGCACACCTCTCAACTTTTTGATAGATGCCTGGTAACTCAAAGTTTACTTCTAATCTATAGATAAAGAACAGCTGTAGAATTAAATTGCAGTAGTCGGTTCTAATTACCAATGTGTGATGCCATCACAACTCATCATTTAATGCTCAATCCCGCAGTCGGTTTCACCAGAGTAGGAGCGTAATGTTTATTAGGGTAGGTATTCAGGCAGATAGTAGAATACCACATGAAGGGAATTTTATTGAGCATATTAATACATCTGTTGGGGGATGAGGGAGATGAACTTCAAGGTTTTTTTGGCCATTTTATTTTTTTTTATTCATTTTATTGATTTGTCACAATTGTGCATTAATTGATCCCTCCTCCTCCCTCCATATCCCCCTTCCTCCTCCCTCCATATCCCCCCTCTGTATCCCCCCTTCAGTCACTCCTCCCATTTTTCTGCAAATTGTTGTTTGGTTAAGTTGATGTTTAGTTGTTGGTTGATTGGCCTGTTGTTCTCTTCTGATATATGGAAAGTGTGTGTGTGTGTGTTTTTTTGTTGTTGTTTTGTTTTGTTTTTTACCCTGGGGCTTTCCCACTTCACTAACATTTGTTAACTATCCTGATCTTTTGTACTCTTCACCTCCCCTGCCTTCTTCCCCCTCCTCCTTTTATTTTTTCTTATTGATCATTTTCTTGTTTACATATTTATCTACATATGTGTATGTATCTTATGTGATTGCATTTCCCAGGGTTTTCCCTCCCCGATCACCTGTGAACCTTCATTTTGATCTCCTTATGCTCCTCTCTTCCCCGATTTATCCCTCTTCCCTCTCCCTCCCTAACTGCTTACCCTGTTCTGCTATTAGTTTATTTTGACTTTTTGTTGACCTTTATTTTGTTATCCCTATATACCATCTATAGGTGAAATCATAAGTCTTTTTCTCCCTGACTTATTTCCACTAATATGATCCCCCCAGGTCCATCCATGTTATCACAAATGTGCCATCTTTGTCAGTTTTGATTGCAGAATAATATTCCATTATGTAAATCATTTCAACCATCCATCCGTTTTGGGGCATTTGGGTTCTTTTCATATCCTGGCTAGTGTAAATAGAACTTTAAGTTTTGATCTCACCTCAAATTTTCTGATTTTTCTGCCAAAGATATATATATATATATATATATATATATATATATATATATATATATATATATATAAAACACAATAAGTCTTTACTGCAACGCTGATACCATGGTTAATCAAGCACCAGTCTTCCCAGTTGTTACTATAATGTAGATGTGCTCTCTTGCTCATGTCAGAGTTGCAATCAAACCTTGTAAAATTATTGACACCCAGCTTCTGCCAGTGAGCCTCTTGGGCTTTTTTTTTTTTTTTTAGAAAGACAAGTTTGTTTATCCATTGTAGGGTCAATGAATTATCAGGGGTTTTGTCTCTGCCATTAGACTCTATGACCAGCACTTGTGGTATTTCAAGCCCACTCCCCCATGATTGCACACACTTGGCCCAGTGGGTATGCATATTTGAATGGGCACACCTGAGCTTAGGAGGCGAGGATAAAAGTGCAATATCACCCTGGGGGAGAGTGAAGCGAGAGGGATAGGAGAGCACAGAAGAAGAGCATGGAATTTCTGGGGGACGGGGGTTCAACTTTTTCCTAGTCCCCCTGACCCTGCTGCTTAGCCTGTCTGCTTGCCATACAATTGGCCTAGGTTCCCTGCCTGGTTTTCCTTTGTACCCAGTTCCCTGAAAGAACATTAAAGCCTGTAAAATCTACCAAGGATTCTGACATTGTTCAGTAACTGCTAAAACTGACAATGAATCTACCCAGATCCAGCTGGTTGCAGTACATCCATCATAACTGTTTCTTTCATTATCTCCCCTTCTTTCCAGCTCACCATCCATTATAGTAGTGTATCCTTCCCTTCTTCTATTTTGTGACCCTTGAAACAAAAGGCTGGTGTTCTTTGTTTTTGACCCTTTATCCCAAGTGCTCTATAGGGCCTGATGGAACAGGAACTCTTAATTATTTAATAAATCAGCTGAGGAAGCAGATATTAAAGATGTGACAGGGTTGGTGGTGCTGGAATAACTCAAGGCAAAAGCAGTGACATCTTTGGGCGAGCAAGCATGTTTGGTGTGAAGAATATAAGAGCTTGACTATGTTTGTAGCAGTAAGTGCGGATGGAGGGCAGTAAGACTGAAGAGAGAGCTGGACTTTTCCTCCATGCAAAGGATCACTTGAAATTCTCTTGTGGAAAGCAAGAAACTTCTTAGTGATGGGTTATAAGCTCCAGCATGGCAGAATCATATTAATGCTTTAGAAATATCACTCTGACTCTTGTGTAGTGTAGAAGGGTCTTACTATAAGTACAATGAAGACAGAGGAGGTCATTATAATCAGATTGAGCAGTAACAAAGGCCTAACTTTAGCAAGATGAAATGGTGTCGGTAGCAAATAAGATGAAAGAGGGAGCTTGTCTGGGATCCTCAGAATGGTAGGAGACAGAATAAGGGATAAGGGATGTCAAAAATAACCTTCTGCACATGGTTTTATCATTCTGTTGGTGCTGCAAATAGAGGGGGAGTTAGATGAACTCAGTGTCTAACATGATGAGTTAAAAATTTCTGTGGGAATCCAAGTTAGAGCTGGCAAGTAAATATGGGACTGATGAAAAAAACATGGCAGGAACTTTAGACTTGAAATGACACAAAGATTCATGGAACATAATTTGAATTGAGCTTTTTAAACCTTTCCTGTGATATAATTGAATACCTGGACATTGCAGGACATTATCCTGAGAATAGCTGTCATCGAGGCACCAAGGGTTATATTGGCATTGCCAACTACTTCTGTCATTGGAAGTAGGCCTTATGGAAGAAGGCACTCAATATTGTCCAGGTCATCAAAATAAACTAGAAAGTCACATACTCTAAATTAGATTCATATCAATTCATTGTAGTGATGTCAATTCTATTGCAGGAGAAAATTACTTATATTTATTAAATGCAGTGAGTGTGACAGATAAAATTGTTCAAGGCATAAGAACCATGAGGGAAAGAAAATAAAAATCAAACTCATATAAAGGGCTCAAAAATAAATGAATTAAACTTTACATATAATTTAGTAAAGAGCAAGATTAAAGATATTGAGGATCAACTTTCTAGAAAAATTTTAACAGAGGAGAGGAAAGGTATAGAACAGAGATTTGTAGATAGAGTGCCTGACTTTTTCCCTCCTCAGATAAAATATACCTTTCTTACCATAATTGCTCTTAAAAATTCAGACATAAAACACAGCATGGAGCCCATTTGATAAAACAATCGTGCTGTAAAATATTGAGCCCAGAATACCAAAAGTCTCATAATTCCAATATGGTGTATGAAGGGTAAATATGAAAAGGTAAATAGCATTAGGATATTCATCAAAGAAGGGGGGAAAGAGAAAATTGGGAACATGTGTCATTTCAAATCTCCCATATCCAATAAGATAAAATTGTAGGAGAGCCAAGAGATGCTTTTATAAAACTCCAAAGTTGCACAAAATAGCTAAAGAATCCAAGGTTGTGTGACCACTGCAGATTGAAAGTTCAGAATCATTCAGGAAACTCACTCTTGTAGTGCCCTTTGCTCCTCTTTCATGGACAGAAAGCCCCCAGGTAGAATTTGCTGCTTCTAAAACTGTGAGCCAAGCATATTACAAAGACACAGGACTTTCTTGTGAGCAATGGGTGCAGGAAGCTACTTTGACAAGTGGTGTGGAGCAGGGCCCCACAGGAGTGAGATTGGAAATGGTAGTTTTTGTTGGCAAACCTTAGTCTTAAGCTCTTTGTGTCTTGGATGCTAGGGGAGACCGAAAGATTTCCCAATATGATAGAGTAATGTAAAAGAAACCATATACCTTGGCAGGCCCCAAGTATTTTGTATTCCCTTGAGGCCAACAATCTTTTGCACACACACACATACACACACACACACACAGAAAGAGAGAGAAGGAGAGGGAGAGAAAGCCAGAATGCCTAAGCTATTTACATATCACTCTGAACTATTTCGGTTCCTCCTTTCTCCTCCTACTCTAGTATCATGTCCATAAAAGAACACTTAAGTATGTGATTCTTTGGAATTTGGATTGTGTGGTCAATGGAAACCACTGTTTCAAATTCCCTGGAAACATGGGTCATGAATACTATATTTAAATAAATTTCAGAGTCATCAATGGTGGCTGCATTTTTCCACCAATATTTTCACCTTGTGTTGAGTGATTCACATCCACACCCCTGGCTTCTCCCTATCTTCTGGAAGTGAATGCATCACAGTTCCTGTGCTCTGACCCATGTACTATCCATAATGATGTCTAAAGTCCATGATGTTTTCCTTTTTGAGAGACTTTTCCATCTGCGTTGAAAACAAAGGAAAAGGAAAGAGAGCAGGGTGAAATGTAGTTGCTCAGTCTCAGCACGGACAGTGCAGGGTGAAATGAAGTTCTTCAGTTCTCACTGGGATATATCTGCCTGACTAGTGATGTTGCCAGCAAGGAGTGAAAGCAGGAGTGGAGCCCAGGTGGCTGGATATAATCTTAAAAATACTTAAGGGTCAACACCCAGGATGTGACCATCCTTGATGTTGAGCATACTGTGTTTCCCTTGGTTACCAAAGCGTAAGGGGAGAACCAGAGAACTGTTCTTCCTGTTGTTCCAAGTTTGGCAACCAGAGAGTTCAGCAGTTGCCTGTTCTTTTCCCAAGATTCCACAGGACAAAGATTTTATGACCCAAACCACAGGTCACTCCCTTGTCACCACAGGAGAAGGTGAGCACTCAGCTTTCCAATTTAGGAGTGTTTAAAGTTCTGTTTGTGGTTCAGTTGATGAATCATGACCACCTTGAGCCTCATTACCTCACCTTCCTGTGATCAAATCTATAAGCCTTGGTAAAAGGAACTACATGGGGACCTAGTTCTTACCTTTCAGCTGAGGCAGAACATTTTTCATACGCCCTGTCTGCCTTCAGGCATGTAACTTACAGCATGACAGTTCATTTCTGCCCATGTTTTATCTTCTCTAGGAAACACTGGATTAAAGTAATACTTTGGATTTGTCTGCTTGTTCAGGGTGGGTCTGGTGCCTGTTTTGTGATGTGGCAGCGTTTGAGACTCCTGCACTTGCCACAGCCAAATCGAAATTCAAGTTAGGAATCATGATTGATGACAATGATCATGTTCCTTTGAAGGGAGTGGACCAAGCTGGTCCTAGGGTGTATTTTAAGATTAAGACCTAAAAAACAAACAAACAAACACTATTCAACCACAGGGTTTGTCAATGAAGTGGCTCAGATTTCATTTTGGTGGGCAGCCAATCAAAGAAACAGACACACCTGCACAGCCGGAAATGGAAGATGACGACACAACTGAAGCATTTCAGTAATAGAGAGGGCATGTTTTCTGAAAAGGGAAGCGTCTGTTTTACTCCAGAACTGTTACTTCTCCAGACCAAATGACATCCTCAACTAGAAAACCACAATTTGTTTCCACCATATCCTGACTACTACTGTATAGTTTTGTCTTGTTTTTCATTTCCCTGTTCCACATTGCTTTACTGTAGATAAAGTAACTGGTGTAAACATACAAGTATATTATATTTTTCTTAACAAAACAAACAACAACAACAAAACCAAAACAATGGAATGTTTTGATTGACAATAAATGGAGATAGGTGTGTGTGTGGGGTATTGGTTCTGTGAAAATACTCCTTTCTCCATGAGTGGTGTACTCATTTGAGTCTTTATACTTCTGTTACTTTGCTCTTAGCATTGAACAATAAGGGAAAAGTTTTCCTTTTAAGTCAAGCATTTTGTTGTCTAAATAAACTTCTTGCTTAAAAATAGAACTTTAAAAATAACTTGCACAACTAAAAGAAGCATGTGTCTAATGTGAGAAATAATTGCTTAAAAATGATATAAAGTGAGTTTTCTTGTACATAAATTTCAACTATGAGCAAAGAGATAAAATATTTTCCACAAGATTGATAGATTCAGATTTTACATAGATCCATACTTTAAGTAGGGGTCTATGAGAGTTATTTCCATTAAGTTTTTTATACTGTCTCTCGCCAGCCATGTAATATGGAATAGATATATCTTGCAACTTCTGGAACACTAGGGGTTCACCTATAAATGAAGCTATGTCCCTTTTGACTTCTTAATTATATTAAGGAGTAGATATCATGCCCTGTTGTTTTATCCTCTTTGTCAGTATCACACAGCACATCCACATCTTCAAATCTCTTTAGTTGTAGCTCATCAAGCTGGGAATAACCTAGTCTATGTATTAGTCTAATCTTCAGCATCCTTAAAACATGTAGGATGGATCACAAAAAACTTACCATCTCCCTAAGAATTTTGACTTATCTACGCACCCTTCTGGTCAGTCACGCATTACATATTTATTGAATACAAATTTTAACTCAGAGATTGTTCTTGGTACTGAGAATGGATCCTTGAATAGCAGACAAAGAATGTTACTCACTTGGCACTTATGTTCTCAGAGAAAGCCCAAGCAACACACATATGGCACTGACAAGAAGAGATAACAAAAGAAATAGGAAAGGAGGAAACAAATTGTTTGAGATGTGGGAGATACATAATCAGAGAGTGTCAAGTTGAGAAGATGCTGTTCTGTGAAACATGAAACTATTTTCATGCTCAAGAATATTTGATGAATATTCAAAGTAGACAGAACAGTAAATACAAGACTCATAATGAGAAGATGCTATGTTGAGGATGCTGATGTGACTGATGTAGAGAGAGAAAGAGAAGAGCAATAGAGCAGCTGTTCAAAGCGGCAGCAGTGATGAGGAGATCTGCAATGAGCACTATGGCCATGCTTAGGCACTGGCTTTTACTCTTGGAGAGTTGGCCATTGTAGAATTTTTTTCATTGTAGATTTTTAAAAGAATAGTCTCATTATATGATTTAAGTTCAACAAAACTACTTTCACTTATATGTTGAGAGCATTATAAAAGGAATAAGGGTAGAAACAAATTAAACAGACCATGGACTATTGGAATAATTCAGATGAAAGGGTATAAAAGCTTAGGCCAAGGAGAAAGCAGTGGAAGTTATGGGAAGTGATCTCATTCTAGCTATATTTAAAAGGTAGGCCCAAGAATATTGGAGAGAGAGAAAGAGTGAGAGAGAGGAGAGACAGACAGAGAGAACTCATCACCACATGTGTTTTGATCTTATGAAAGAAAAGATTTCCATGATCTGCATTCATTTACATTATCTACAATGTAGAAAATTGTTATGGGTAGGGCCAGTTTGATGGAGCAAAATTACAAGTTCACTTGCTGGATTAATGTTTGGTCATAGAAATCTAGAAGCTATATCATCAGGTTTCTGTAAGTCTGGGAGCCATCATAGAGTTGACACAAGTTTAACCAGTGAGTAAGCATAGATAAAGAAAACTGTTCCAGATTTCAGGCCTAGGCATTCAGTGGAAAGAGATTAAGAAGAATCCTCAAAGGAGACTCATTTTCCAAAGAGGAACAAAGAAAACTAGGTGAATTACATTTCCTGGTAGACAAAGGTTTCAAATAGGAAAGAGAAATAAGCACTATCAAATGCTGCTGCTAAATCAAGCAAGATAAGGACTGAGAGTTGACTAAAGGAGTCAATAGAAGAACAATAATTGACCATGCAGATAAGCATGGTTTTGGTGAAGTGGGTAAAGTTTTAACTGAAGTAGGTTCAAGGGGGAATGGGAGGGAAGAAATTGGAAATTCAAGTTTCTTCTACATAGGAAGAGAAATGTGAGAACTAATGAATGGAAAAACGGGCTCAAACTCTTTCTTTTTCTTTTATTTTTTGTTAATGGGGCAACACTAACAATTTTGCATGCTTAAAGGAAAATTATTATAGAATGAGAAATCTAATGATGCAAGAGAAAGGAAGGGTGGATACCCTGAGAAATGCCTGAACAAATGAGTGGATATAGGGGTAAAGTCTATGGAAATCTTGATCATGGCTATTTGCCTTAAAAGTATCTACAGAGTGAGGTCAGAATGTAGTTTATGGGTATGCGTGTAAGGAGGTAGGTGGATATAAGGGTAAAGGTATGTGAATGTTACCTCATGATTTGTCCCCTTTTTTTGAAATAGCAAAAAAACAAAAACAAAAACAAAACAAAAACAAAAAACCTGTCAACTGAGAGAGAGGATAAAAGATGAGGTTTTAGATGTGTCATAAGTGAGGAGAAAATGATATATAAGGTAAATTTCTGTGTTGACTCTAAACCTGCCAAAGTGTTAGAGTGTTTTTTTATAGTTATCTATCTAGGTATTTTCTAAATATTAAAAGAGATCTATCATGAACCTCATGATTCATCTGAACGTCAACATTTTAAGTATGTTCTGACTGCATAAATGATCAGACACCCTACTAGACTAAACTGGGTTCATTAACCTTGGAAATGTAACTGACTTAGGTTTCATACTCCATTTATCCATACCTAAATCCACAGAGCCATTCCAAGCTTGGACAGTTGATTAAGATTTGGGATCTCACACTCTTAGTTGGCAAATGTTGAGCACATAAGTCTTTAAATACATTCACTAACTGAATTCTCTTCATAACACCTTGGAGATGGGGTAGATGAAGAAATCTATGTACTAAGGAGGTGAAGTTATTTGTCAAGGCACAGAACTGGGATTCAACTCAGGAGTTTAAATGCTCCTTTTTTTTTTTTTCCATCAAGACACAATAGGCTGGTTATGGTGGCTCATGCCTGTAAGCTTCAGCCTATGAAGCGGCCAGGGCTAGGGATCACGGTTCAAGTCCCGCCAGGGGCCGATAGCAAGACCAAGTCCCAAAAAAATAGCTGGGTGTGTTGGTGCGCATCTGTAATCCCAGCTACCTAGGAAGCTGAGGCTGGGGATTGCTTGAGTCTGTGGTACCCCGGGCAACATAAGCCTGCGGTTCCATGGGCAAAAATAGCGAGACCTAGTCTAAAAAAAAAAAAAAAAAAAAAAAAAAAAAAAAAAAAAAAAAAAAAAAAAAAAAAAAAAAAAAAAAAAAAAAAAAAAAAAAAAAAAAAAAAAAAAAAAAAAAAAAAAAAAAAAAAAAAAAAAGAGAGAGACAATAGATAAGCAATCTAGCATAGAAACTCAAACTAGAATCCACAGTTCTTTATTCTGGGACTTGCTTCTGAAAACCTACTTGCTTTTGTAGATCTTGGCCTCTAGGAGGACTAGACTTTAAGCTTTTACACCATACTTCTTATATCTAATTTCTAAATGTTTTTGCCCCACCATTTTGCCCTATTTCTGATATACTGGGTCACTTTCAGGCTTTATACTTTGTTCAGATTTAAGAAGTATTTAAATTAAATGGACCAGAATTGGAAGAACTGGGACACCTGTTGAAAGCTTAAAACCCATTCCATATATATCAATTTTATTCATAATAGAAGCACATTCTCATGATCTTTTGTTTGTTTTTATTTTTCTGAGGATTTTTTCCTCCTATGATAACCATTCATACTTAATTACAATGAAAATCTCCCTCTCACCCCTGTCCTCCTTATACACATGCATTTTTAATATAGTTTCTAGAATAAACAACATGTTTCAAAGGCCACCCCTGGTTCCAAAGACAACTACACCCGTAACAAGTTCTTCCAAATTTTGAGCCTCACATGGAACCCAAACTGACCAGTGATTTAAATTGTCAGATTGCTGGACTCAAGTCATTCCTACATAGTACCCCCTGACCTCCACCTGGCAGCTGTAGTCCTCTCCTTTGCAAAGAATGACACTTCTTCTGCTTGACAATCCAAACTGTCTGCTTACTGTTTGTGCACAGCTGTGGCAGCTGAAAGCATCTGGCATGCAACATATGGAATTTAATTTCCTGATATTTACATAGATTGAAACTGTTTTTGCTCCAGACTTCAGACGATCTTTGGCACCAGACCTTAAGGCAAAAGTTTTCAGACAATTTCATGCCCACCTCCTGTACTCCCCTGCTGCAATTCATTCAGTGAGCAAGATGAGAATCAGAAAGTGAAGTTTGCTGGTATTTCAGCAGTTAGAGGATCGGGTCCTTTATTTACTGACTTTGCTGTGTTGGTGGTTTAGGTTGGTTCTGTTTTCAATTGGAAAACTGAGGGTTTTCAAATATAGGTTTCCTTGGAAAAATTTTAAATAAAATTTTAAGTTTAGAATAGTTCTGATATATAGAAAAATTACGAAGATAGCATAGGGTTTCCTAGGAAAATCCCATGTTCAGTTTTTCCTATTACTAACCTCTCCTATTAATATGCACACTTGTTAAAATTGATGAACCACTATCAATATAAACTTATTAAGGAATCTTTATATATTTTTGGTTCCATAATATATTACAATTAGCTTTTATACATGATATATTGCTTTTAGTTTTTATCTTTGAGGTTGCTCTTTTGGCTATGCCATTTTATCAGACTTTCCTTGTTTTTAATGACCTTGATAATTTTCAGAAATACCATACAAGCATTTTCTAGAATGTCCCTCAGTTGGGCTTGGTCTGAGGGTTTGCTTTTTTTTTTTTTTTTTAATCTTGAATCAAGTGGGTTTGTATAATTTGATGAAGCAAGCCATAGAAATAAAGTGCCACTTTATTTCTTTATATCAGATGATCATGATCCTACTAAGACACAGACTATCAGCATGACATTGCTGTTGAAGTCAACCTTGATCACCTGGATGATACACTATTTTGTTTCTCAACTAGAAACCTAGACTTTGTTTACTCTCTTTCCATACTGGCCTCATTGGAAAAAGTCACTCAGTACAACCTACACTGAAGGTGTGGTAGTTAGGCTCCACCCTGAGGGCAGAATCATCTACATAAATTATTCAAAAATCTTCTGCATAGGAGATTTTCTTCTCTCCCTAATTTACTTATTTATTCAATCATTATCAGAATGACTCAAGGATATTTAATTTGTAGTTGGGGATATACTCCAGGACAACTTGCTTTATTTTGTTGCTCAACTTGTTCCAGCTTTAGCCATTAGGAGTTCTTTCAGTTGATCCTATACCCTTGGACCTATACTCTTGACATTGTGAGATTGTTTATTTGCTTATTTTTTTCAGTATTCCTTGCTTTTTGGCACTACAAAATGTTCCAGGCTCCTATTGTATATTTCCTGTACTCATTCTAGAAATCATTGTTTCCCTTGGAATTTTGGTATGACTTGAATAGTCCTGATGGGAAAGTTCTCACTGGTTAGATAGTGATAGGGGTGCTGTGATAAAATTGGGGGGTGGGGGTGGGAGGGCTCTGGCACTCAGCATTGTAATAGTGCATTGGATTATTTCAATAGTAGCCATGGGTGGTAGAATGTGGGCCAGAAATGTGTTAGCAAGTAGATAGCACAATTCATTATGATTTCAATTGCCCAACACAGAATCTCTCCTGCATTTGTTCAGCAAATATATATGGAACACTACCATGTTCAAAGCAATGAAATAATTAGATGCTGTGAATACAGTAGTTTGCAAGAACTGGTCTATTCTTCAGAGACTCACAGTATAATGAAAGAGATAAATAAATAAATAGTCAATCACAAAGCACTGAATAGATGCTGTGAGAAGGGTAGACTATCCCAAGATTAATGGGGGCATAGAAGTTCACCTAATCAAAGAAGGCTGAGAAGATTTCCTTGGACATAAATTTAATGAGTAATTTGAGAAATTCACATCTCTGGTAATTCTTTAAGGCCTTCTGATGTAATTTGAGATTATAGAGCTATAAGGCAAAGAACTATAAGGCGAAGAAGCAGCAAAATGGTACAGAGAATGGATTGGAGAAGACAACCAACAACGAGAAGACTCTGATAGAACTCAAAGGAGCATGGACTGGCTGCCCAAAGCAAAATTAAGACTGAAAACCTACCAGCATGGTTTGCCAGGTACCAGGAACATAGTCCCTCATCCAGCAAGAGGACACTGTCACAGAAAAGGAAGAGACCAATAGATCTACCGTAGATCAGCAAAGGAGGAGAGAGGAGTTTGAGTCAACAGAGGGGGCATCAGGGGGAGAGGGAGGCATTCCAACAACCACTTAACAATGTTGTAAGAAACTTAAAGAATGAATAAAAATAAAGTTTGAGATTACTTTCAAAGTATATGTCCTTATGGATCATCTCTCTTTTTATTTCTATTGTTGTTTTCTTTCAGGAGCTATGGTAAGTTCCAGGAATCTATACCTTCTGTCAGCTTGTCATTAATAGAGAGGCACAGGTTCTTTGATCTTGATTTCAAGAAGGAGTTATGTTGACGACTGGGCTTGGAATTTGCTCCTCTGACATTCTGGAACTTAGAGATACAGAATCCCTTACACCTTTAGGTAGTTCCAGCATATGCATTCCTGTTGAACTACAAACTCTTTCCCCCCAATATCAAATATTTGAAAATAACATAGGCTAGCTATATATTCAGGCATATTTTACTTAATAAAGATGGCTATAGTGATTTTTCCCTTTTCCTAAAATTCCTCTCACCATATAACTTTGGTATTCCCCTAATCACTTGGTGGGTCCGTATTCTCTCCCCTTAAATGTGAATGGACTTGTCACTCTGACAGAATGACATATGTAATTTCTGAGGTTAGGTCATAAGAGGCAAATTTTTTAGTTTCTACATAGTTCTCCTCTGAGGCATTGACTCTTGGCATCCAGCTGCCATGCTGTGAGGAAGCCCAAACCAGCCCCTGTGGAGCCAGCACATGGAAAGTCCGTATGTAGGCAGTGTGCCTGACAGCCCATTTGAGGTCCTGGCTGACAACCAGCATCAAATGCAAGACAGATGAATGAAGCTGTGTTCATATTTTTCCAGTCCCCAGCTATCAAGTGATCCCTGGCTTATCCTTCTCCTCAACTGATGCCCAAGACAGAGCAAAGACAGGTCATCCCCCTTTGCTCCATCCACAGAATCACAATTTTCTGTTTATGTCACTACCATTATGGGTACAGGGAGTTGAGTATAGTGTTGTTATTATGCAGTATAGTAACTGGAAATGAATTAGCTACCTTCTCAGCTCTCCAAGAAAGTGACCCTTGACTGGGAACTAGTCCTGACCTGCAGAAAAGTCTACCACTCTTTCTTAGAAGCACTCCTGTTTTTTGATTCTTTCAAGTCTGTCAACTGGTTCTTTGTTTTTTTCTCCTTATTATATATACAAACAGGAGCAGGAGATTGTGTAAAACTTACTTCTTTCTTTACCCTTAGTGTCTAACACATTCAGGGCATTTAGTAGATGCTCATTAAATATTTGTTGGATGAATTGAAGAAAGGAAGCATGGTTTAATGAATGCAATTGTCTTTTTTTATTTTTGTATTCCTGATGACCCAGTAAAACAAACGTCATCTATGCTTGAATAAAGTGAAGAATGTAGGCATTTTTTTAGTTCTATCAATCTATAAATAGTTAATATTCTGACACCATTTCCTTATCTAAAAATGCAGGTCGAGTTGACTGTCTTATAATGTAACAGTTTACTTTAAAACATAGTAACTCAAAACAACAACATATTTTAAAAATCATGGTGTGGACTTGGTTTGATTATGTGATTCTACTGTACAAAGTGGAAAAAAAACAATTCTGATATATACTATTAGTCCAATTAAATCAAAGGGTCAACTCAGACACAAGTGGAGGGGAAAGTGCATAACCTCTTAATGAGGGAATGACAAGATCAAGTTATAAGATAGAATTTAGAATGAGATAATGTTGTGATCAGATATAATTTCATTTATTGACTGATTATTTTGAGTTTATTTGCCTGCTCCTGCCTATTTGAATCACTGCTCAACTCCCCAAAGTTTCTATTGCACGGAAGATCATGTACCCCAAGTCCTTAGAATACCATGATAACCTTCAAATCAGAAGGAAGCAGATTGAGTTATGAATCAGTCACAGTATTGCAGTGCTTCTTGGGTTTACTAATCTCTTGAAAAAAAAATTCTCATGTATTCTGTTCCTTTTAAAAATAAAATAAAAATTCTTGATGCATTAAATAATAATATCAGGTCCTGATTGTTCTGTACTTCACATGTATTTAGCACTATGACATTTGCAATGCATATATTATTTCCATTAATTCTTATAATCTGGAGCTTCAGATTTAGTTCCAAGGGAAAGTTAAGTAACTAATCCAAGGCCAAACAGATAGAAATTGATGATCATAGATATTTCATCTCATGAAAGACTCCAAAGTCCATGATCCAAGGGTAGAATAGCCTATTATTTTCAGTAATTCATGATTTTAGATAGTATGAATAAAATCCTTCCACAACGAAAAACTCTAAATGTTTGAATTAGGAGATGAGAATTCCTTTATGGATCCTGACTCTATACAATTGTGTGTGTCTGGGCAAGTTATGTAGCCTCCTTGAGTCTAGAGATAAGACATTATCAATGGAATAATATCATAGACCTCACAGGGGTGCTTTGTTATATCACAGGTCATATTCATTTGTGAAAATGAAATGAAATAAAGCAATTAACACCAGGCATGCTATCAGTAATAGAATCAACAAAGTCTTAATGAATGCTACTTATTTGGTTGGTTATATGAAATTAACATTTTAGAAGGTCAAAAGCAGTGTAATATCAGCAAAGGTAAGGAGCAACACTAGCACATGGGCCAACCTAATGTGATATGTGTGTAATGGATTTTTCAGTCGTCATGTTCCTTCTTTTTAGCAATACTTGAAGTTATTATAATGAATACAGCTATATTTTTATAGCAATCATAAATATAATATGAAAATAAAATTAAGACACTTTAATTTACAATGCCATCACAAATGAATAATATATTTAGGAGTAAACTTAAGAAAAAGTAGAAAACTTATAATTGGACAACTAAAAATTACTAAAAAAGTTAATACCTAAATAAATATAAAGACAGCTCATACTGATAGATCAGAAGACTTAATATTGTCAGTATCGCAGTAGTCTTCAAATTGATTTATAAATTCAACATGATTCTTATCAGAACTTGAGGCTATATTTTTTCAGAAGCTAATAAGCTGATTCAAAAATTCATGTGGATAGATGAACCTAGATGGATCATGCTAGCAGAAAAAAGTTCAGAAGGAAAGAGAAATATGAGAAGATCTCACCTACATGCAGGGCCTAGGAAAAACAAACAAAAGTCCAAGAAAATTTAAAGCTAACTGTCAACAGAACTGAAGCATAGTGCAAGAGAGGAAGGAGGAGAGTAAAACTGGGGAATAGAGGGGCATAAAAGATTAAGGTGATGGTTCATGGGAGACTAGGTGGTAGGAGAAGTCTGGGGAATATAATGATGTAAAATGTGTGTGTGTGTGTGTGTGTGTGTGTGTGTGTAATAAAAATAAAATCATGTGGAAATGAAAAGCACCCAGAAAAGTAAAAAAAAAAATCTAAAAAAAAAAAAGAAGGAAATAAGCACCAATAAAAAGCTCAACAATCATACTTCCTTGTATTGAAATGTACTCCAAAGGTACAGTAATAGAGATAGTATGGTTGTGGTGTAAGGACAAATAAACAATAGAGATTAGTCTAGAAGAAAATTTATGGTTGTTTGATTTTTGATGGGCATGCCAGAACAATTCAACAAGGATATATAGTCTTTCAACAAATGGTATTGGAATAATTAGATCTACTTCAGTCAGAGAATGAAGTCAAACACTCCAGCAAGTCTAATAGAAGAGCTAAAACTACAAGAGTTAGAAAAAAATAGGGGTTAAACATCATGACCTTGGGTTATGCAAAATTTCTTAGCTGTGATAACAAAAGCATACAGGACATATGAAAAAAGTAAGTAAACTGAAACTTCATCAAAACATTCTGATAATTCAAACGACATTGTAAAAAAAATACAAAGCATGTATAAAAGAATGGAAGAAGATATTCACAAGTAATAGAATTGATAAGAGATTTTATGAATAATATATAAAGAGTTCTTATGATGCAATAATAAGAAGACAATTCATTTTTTTTTAAGAGGATGTGATTCTGGCTA
>PVHY01004990.1:59574-87786 GCA_004024945.1 Uropsilus gracilis
ATATATATATATATATATATATATATATATATATATATATATATATATATATATATATATATATATCCAAAGACGACAGACAGTATGTAAGCTCATGGAAAGATCTTCAACATAACTATTCATTCAGGAAAAACAAATCAAAACTACAAAAAGCTACCACTTTACTCCCACAAAAATGGCTAAAATAAAAGACAGACAATAGCGAGTGTCTGCAAGACTGTGGAGAAAATGAAACCTGCATACAATACAGGTAGGAAAACAAAATGGTACAGCTAATTTAAAAATATTATAGCACTCTCAGGAAGTTAAACAGCTTTACCATACGATCAAGTGACACCCCTCCTGAGTCTACATGTGACAAAAATGAAAGTAACTGACTATAAAGTGACTTAAATGTAAATGTTCTTAGCAGCATTATTCATAGTAGCCAGAGTAGAAACAAGTCAATTGTGCACCAACTGAAAAGGGATAATGAATCTAGTACAGCTACACAATGGAACATTATCATCAGAAGGAATGAAGTACTGACATGCTACAACATGGATGAATGGTGAAAAAAATTAGGCTAAATGAAATATTTCATTTAATGAAACCTCCAGAACATGCCAGTCATAGAGACAGAAACTACATTAGTGGTTATCGGGGCAAAGGAGTTGGGGGAGTTTAAAAGATAGTAACTGATGATAAGCACAAGGTTTTTCAGGATGATGAAAATATTCTAAAATTGGCTGTGATGATGGTTCTGCAACTGTGAATATACCAAAATTCATTCAACCTTGCACTTTGAGTGTATCGCATGGCATGTGAATTATATACCAATAAACATGTTAAATATAATACCAGCAAACAGAAACACATATAACACTGTGAGTCGGGCACCTTCTAAGCTTTTTAGAGTCACTCATTTAATCTTTGGGATAACACTTAGGTAGCACATTATCATTTCCTCTTTGAAGATAAAGAATGACAGGTTAGATAATTTACCTAAAATAAGCAAGAGGAGGTGAGGTTGAGACTACAATCTCAGCAGATTTCAGTAGAATCTCGGAGCTTAACTACTTTATCATTTTTTATCAATTGCAAATTTTATATAATACTGTGTTCCTCCTTTCTTCCCACTCCCATTCTGATTTGGCTGTATACTTCCTCCTGCCACTGATTTTGATGGGAGTCGGTTGTTTTTTGTTTTTGTTTCTAATGTCAGTGTTACTCTGAAAACTTGTAGTAAATGCCAATCTGCTTTGTCCCTCCTAGAACAGTCTGGGATGCTCTGAACTAGTGTGTCCTTTGGAGCAGGTAGCATTGTTCTTTACTTTCTCTTCAGAGATCCAGACTCGGATCGCTAGGATGTGGGGGAAGGAAGGGATAGAGGGAACTAGCATATGTTTTAAAGGGTTGAAAGGGAAGATGTTCACTACATGGGGCCCAGAATTTGAAACATGACTCCCCTTGGCCTTGATCTTGAACTAGCTACCTCAGCTTTCTGAGCCTCATGGCCCTTATCTTTAAATTGGAGATGAGGACAATCCCTACCATATTTGTGCCAATGGCATCTTTGTGGGCATTAGTAGGTTCGAAGTGCTGGGAGAGCCACCCAGGCTCAGTAACCTGGAGCCACCATCCTTATTCACCTTTGCAACCTACCAGCACACCAGCTTTCCCAGCAAGGTTAGCAGAGCAGGCTGGCAGGCAAAAGTCCTCCCCAAGCCCAGAAAGCTCTCTTTTCTTTGAGTCCAGGAAGTTCACCGCTCTCCAAATGGCCAACTTAAACCAGATTGAAAACCCGGGGCAAAAACACACTATGACTAGAGAGAGTGCATGATGGGAGTTGGCTCGGTCTCCCAGCTTCTCTAGAGAAATCAGAGCGGCTAAAATGTTTAAATCCGCAGCCAGAATCCCTGATTTAATTTGATTTTATAGTTCCAGGGATTGCCTTGTTGTGGTTTCCCTATATCACATACAGAGCTGGCCTCCCCCCCCACCCCCTACCCGTGGAGAGGGGAGCCAGTCAGTGCAAACGTGAGCTGGCACAGCACTCAGCTGCAAAGACCCTTCTCCTTATGCAGCCACTTCTGCATGGAGGCCCAGACACAAGGCAGGACCAGGGAAGAACAGAGGTGGCTTTGCTCTGTTCCACACTTTGGTGTGTCCCTACTCCATGACCTTCCTCTACAACCTCAGGTCCTGCCTGAACCCCCTTATAACGTCTTATAATGTGGAAACAAAAAGCTGCACTTCTCAGGATGGTGTAAGCACATGATGAGTGACTTGAAGGGCATCCTCAGTCAGTGCTGGTGCCAGGTTAAGGCACACAGAACACACTGGACCAATTCCACTGACATCCTCTTCACCACTCTGGGTGAAAAGAACTGGATGTGCAGAGGAGGAAGTTTTATATTGCTGTTCTTAGACAACATCCTTAACATTTCTTGAGATTATCCTGTTTATTCTAAATTGACCTCTGGAATGCCAGAATATCAGTGATATAATGGAGAAGAGATATGATAGAATTCTGCCCACGTATTCAATAGCTTGGGAGACCTAGGTTTGGAGAGGGAAGTTGATCTATTATTCTTCAATAGTAACTTGCAGAGTTTGAATTTGATAAAATCTAAATTTTATTACGTTGTCACTTGTTTGTATAACTGGATCATTTGCAAGTGCATTTTCAGACCTGCACATGTTTACATGCTTCATCCACCCTCCATTAAAACTCCTGTTGACTCTCCTGTCCTCCTTCCTTCCTGATTTCCTTATTATTCAGTAGATTTTCACAGAGTCTAAATTGTATTTGCTGTATTGGCCAGTTGATTTTCTTAGGTTATTGATATCCCACAAATAACTGAAACCATCCAGTATCTGTCTTTCACTTTCTGAGTCATTTCACTTTGCATAATCACCTCAAGATCTATCCATTTTTTCCCTAAATGCATTATTTCACCATGTTTAAAGCTAGGGAGTAATCCACTGAATATATATTCCACAAGTTATTTATCAAGTCAACCATCACTGACATTTAGGTTGGTTCCATGACTACTATTGTGAATGATGCAGTTATTATAAACCTTGAAGTATATAAATCATTTTGAAGTAGAGTTTTCATAAATACTAGCAGTGATATCCCTGAGCCATAGGAATTTCCATTTTTGGTTTGCTAGGTTATCTCTATACCATTTTCCATAGCGTTTATACCAAATGCATTCCCACCAATCATGGATGGGTGTTCCTTTACCTCCACATCCTGGCTAATATTTATCGTTTCCAGTCATTTTGAAAAAGACATTTCTCATAGGGGTATGGGAATTTTGCATTTTGAGTCGCATTTCCCTTATAAGTGATGTTGAATATTTTTTGCATGTGCCATCTAAATGTTTTCTTTAGGGAAGTGCTCAAAGGAATGGATTGGATATTTGTGCTCTTTTTCACTACTTAAAATTATTTTGGGGGAGTCCTCTGAGACAAACTCAAAGAGAGGCATGGTGCAGTGATTGTAAAGCACAAGAAGGGCCCAGAGGAGAACTCCATTTGTTCAGAGGACTTGCAAAGGTGGAGCACAGGCCACCTTCCCAGGGTCTCTTGGGTCTTACTTAAGGTTTAAGCTTTAACCTGAAGCCAGTAGAAAGAATTGTTTACTGGACTATAAATGACTAAGGGCAGAACTCTAGTTCATCTAATTTCTGTAAACCACTTCCTTGCATGTGACCTTTGGCACACAGTAGGGTTTAGAAGTGGTTGGTTGCCTCATGAAGCTAGATTTCCAAATCTGCGAGCCAGCATGACTGGAGAAACTTCTAAATGCCCCTGGAGTTTACTCAAGTCAAAGACATTGTGAAATAGATCAGAAATCATTCATTTTTTTCTAAGAATTCTTGAACATGGGAAAGTAAGTGTAAGGAAAGCTTTCAGATGGCTTCCTTCGGAAATGACATGCTTCCAGTCACACACTGTGCTGGTAATAAGTAACCTTTCCCCACAGTTAGTGTCTAGCACATGATCCTGCATAATTCTGGTTCCAGTGAATGAAGTAAGTAGATGCTACATAAACAAAATTTAGTAGCCAAAGAGATTCTCCATTGTGTATCTGGCTCAGTTTTAACTTTTGCTCTGAACATATTTGCGTTCCACTGCCTTTGGCCATCAAAGTGACATGCACATATTTGCTCACACTTAGCATTTTCTAAATTTTAAATAAAGTCTTTAAAAAAGACAGAACCAGGGTAATGATGTCTAGGATTTGGAATGAATTACATACACTGTAAGTATAAGATAGTAGTGAAAATATTAAATTCTAGAGGTATCATTTCTCCAAATGGAATATCTGTTATTAAAAAGTCTCAGTAAGACAGCACTGGCTAAGAATACAAAGACTCAGAGTTGGCCTCGTGATTGATGGCCTCATAATGAAAGGGTAAAGGGGTTAACATTTATTGGACTTTTTTTCCATGTACCAGGCACTGAATTAGAGCTTTGCCTCTCATAATCCTATTTGATCATTATAGCATCATTACAGCACAAGAATTATCATCATCATAATTTTGGGTCAGGAACCCAAGCTTCAGAGAAACAAGATTCTATGGACATAGGAATTATGTCTCTTTTTTTCTATCACTACATGCTTACAGGGTAAATATACTTCCTGAATGCCATGGTCATAAGTCTGGAAAGTTATAAAATTGGAAGTTGACTTGGGTCAGAGGGGGGGTGTGCAAGTGACATTGTACGTGTGTGTAGAAAGTCCAAGCTCAGATGATGTCACTCCTTTAATTAACTTTCAATGATGTTCTGTTTTACAAGGTCTCTTTCTATTGGGTCCTTGCTGATTTCTCAAATTCCATCTCTGCCCCCTCCTCATTTCCCATCTTAAAATGTCATTGATTTGGTTTCTATCCCCCTAATAGACTGTGCTTACTCTTGTTTATGCTCTCGCTATTCCCCAGGCCTAAAATAATCTGAGCCCATCTAACTATGCTCATTTTCCTGGTTTCAACTCAAATGATACTTCTGCAGAGACGTCTACAATGACAACTCTTCAGTGTGCTAGCAGGCCAGCTACTCCCAGTCGCTCTGTTCACTTTGTGGCTGTCATTTTTCCTATCTGAAATGTATTCCTTTGTTTATGGACTTGTCGTTCACCAGATCCTTGTGTCAATGCTAGTTGCACGAGAGTAGGACCTTTGTCTGTTATTAGCTGCTATAGTCTCAGCATCCAGACAGAGAGTGACATACATGAGGTAAATATTTAATAAATTTAATAAGCATCTACTTAATAATTATCTATGTAATGAACAAGATAGAGGATAATAGGGCCAGTCATGAACTGCCATCTTGCAAATAAATTCTTAAATCAAGGGCTACCACTTTATTGCTCTCTGAACGGTCCTACTCTCTTCTCTCTCTGTTCCTCCTCCAATCTCAGTGTCTTTTGTGATGAGTAGCAATTCTACTCCCCATCTCTCTTTGACTGGGATTCTGGCATTGCTATGCTTTCCTTATCCCAGTTAACAGCAATATTTGACTTCTTATGTTTACCCAACTCTTCTCTCTGAGGCTTTGTCTTATTTGGTCCTTGGGCCATCCTGTCCTCTGAGCAGCTGCTCCTTTCTGCTCATGGCTCAGGCCCTGTGGTACCTACTATACTCATTACAAACACTCTTTTCTTGGGGGAGCTTTTTCCCATCTTCCTAAGTGGAAGGATCTCCTGGTGTACATTTGGTGCAGTTCCTTATTTGTACTGTTGAATTTATCTCCCAGTGAAAGTATGTTTTCCTGTCATTATCCTTTTGGAAACAGTTCAGTAAGAGAAGAACAGGGTTACTTTTTACATCTCTCTCTGAATCCCAGTTGGAGGACAAAGGAGATACAAGGTGGCTGTCAATAACCAACTACAGATGAAGGAATGAGCAAAATAATGTGAGCAAATGAAATTGTTTATTCTTTAAGGGACTACACATGCATATGACCCAGGATTCATTGTGGGTGACCTTTAGGGTGAGCAACTGTCCTGATTTGCCTGAGATGGAGAGGCTCTAGAATGAGACACTTTTGGTACAACAACTGGATGAGTGGAGAGTTGGGTCACCCTCCCACCCACCACCCCACCACACCCACTTCTTGAACTTGACAGTGACAACATCAAAAGCTGCATTCAGTGAGTATTTTAGGCTAGATGAGTCTCAGGTGAAGTTTAGCAGGCAGAGATACTGAATGTATAACAGGGCAGGGTCAAAACTAAGGTCTAGATGTGGGAACAGGACCCCATGATCACAGAGATATTTCCTCTGATTAATCCGCTAAGGAGTTGTTAAACTATAAGCCAATGTGATGGATCATGAAAGAAGCAAAATAAAGACAGGCAGGCCTGAACCTTATTCTGACCACCTCTATCTCTATAACAACATTGGGTGATTAACTCAGTCTTTTATTTCCCTATCTGTGAAGTACATTTTCCATTGCCCAGAGCAGGGTCATTACAGGAGCTAATTCAGTGCTGACACATAGTAATTGCTCAATAAAGTACTATTCCCTTCACCAGGCTGTGAAGAGATTGACTTCAGACTCCAGAGTAGGGTTGCCCCAATGTGTAGGGTGAAGTAGTTATTACATTTTCCAACCATGAATTAGCAGGAATTCTGGTCAGATGAACCGCGGTCTTTCTATGTAATAAATATTGAGTTATGTGTAATGTGTGTGTCCCAACTCCAGTTTTGTGACTTTTAATAGTTCCCTTGTCACAGTAGTATGCCTGATGTGGTGAGGTTACAGAGAGATCCGCAATTTCTCAAAACTCAAACAAAAACACCAATATCCACATAAAACACATCCTACCCTTTTGACGGTGCAATTCTATTTCTAGGAATCTATCCAAAGGAAATAACCAGAGAATGCATGTACAATGATGTTCATCTCAGCATTGTTTATTACAGTGAAAAATTAGAAACATCTGAAGTGCTTAACAATAGAGATTTGGCTAAGTTAATTACATTTCAGACGTTCAATTGAATGCCATGCAGACATCAAAAAATTGTGTTCCCTGAAAGTATTTAATGACTTGGAAACATGTTCAAGGCATATTGTTAAATGAAGAAAGCAGATAACAAAACAATATGCTTGGTATGTTTCTAATTTTGTAAAATGAAAAAAATTATAAAGGAAACAATAATAATATTAAATAATACCAGAAGTAGTATCATTCATGGCTGAGAACATAGTGGAGTGAGGACGCCTGGGTTTGATACTCTGCTCTAACACTTTCTTGCAATGTAGTTTGGAAGTTCCTGTACCTCTCTTTGCCTCCATGTCCTCACCCCCGATGAGGCGGCTACATTTGTAGCCACCTCATGTGGGCATTTTGAAGATTAAAAAAAATTCACATATATATCACATATATATCAAGTATATATACACACATATATACACACATATATACACACATATATATCAAGTATATATACTTAATAGAGAGTAACTGTTATAGATGTGTTGGCAACGTTTTTCATTTTTTTAAGTCAGGTAATTCACCATTTTTTAAAAGTTAAAATAACTTCAAATAAACAAACAAAAAGATGAATCCCATCTGTGCAAATCCATTTGGCTAATAATTGCTTGAACTGTGATCTGAACCTAGGCCTGTCTGGATCTAAAATTCGAGCACCTAACAATTATGTAATTCAGGAAAAGGAGTGTTAGTCATGGTTTTCTCATATTTGAAAGTTGAGGAAAAACTTCACTTTATTGTTTGTGACTTTCTGGATTTTCCAAAATTTTCACAGTGAATAGGATGACTTTCATAAGCAGAAAATCATTATTATCTATGCACTATGCTTTCATGTACTTAAAATGAAGCATACTTCGCATACTCATTTCCTTCTTTCTGCACATGACTGGGTGAAAGGTGAGCTTCCTGGGAGATGTCAAATTCATGGTCAGAGTGAACAAATCTGGGCACTATAGAGAGTTGGCACAGGAACAGAAATAGCATGAGTTCCAGATTCAGTCAGTGCTGAATTCAAATCTCAAAGATATCAGTTACAGACCCTTGGATAGGTTTCTTCACTCCTTAGGCTCAAGGTTTCCTTCTCTAAGAAACAGGATGATAATCTTCCCTTGTGAGGTCCCCAAGCATTAGCGTTTTGTGAAGAGGTCAGCACTGCTTCCAAGTGCACAGTTGATGCTAGCTAGTGAGAGTTCTAAAGATGATGATGGTGTTTTTAAACCATTTCAGCAAACTATTGAATGGCCTGAACCGCCATGAGATCAGGTCATGTCTAATTCCTAAACACCAAGCTGAAGTAGTGAGAATAAAGGCAAAGCCATGGACTTCTAATGGGATGGACTAATATCAAAATGCTCTCTGCAGCCTACTTTCAGGTTGCAGAAGAGCTTTGCCATTGCTGTTGAGTGTGTATTCCCTCTTTAAAGAACAAATAAAATACCAAGAGCAACAGCTTTTTATAAGATGTTAAAAATACATCAAGAATTAAATCCTGCCTGCCTGTTGCTGATTTGGAAATGGGCTTGAATGCATTCCTTACATCCAGATTGGATTACTCTTACTTTTACTCCGCAATACTGCCAGTATTTTCTTTTTTTATTACTGGGACTTGTTCTGGGTCCAGAACATGGCAACAGGAATTATCTCTGGCAATTCTGTAGCTCAGTCCTCTCACCAGCCCCTAAATCTCAACAAGCGTTCTGAATTTCAGCCGGAATTGATTGGAAAATTGGCCTTATAATTCACAAGGGTTCAGATTTGAGATCAGTTAACACCAGACTTCTGGAAACACTGGCTGCCCCCTTGGGCCTATGAGTGGTGAGATTTTTCTCCTTGAAAACAGGGCTGAAAGTCATTCCTTTCTTCCTATGTCTGGTTGTTACAGACCTTGCATCCCGAGTACTCCTCAGAGGGCATGCATGCTCTTTCAGGTGGCCTTTACACAGAACGGGAAACTTGTTCATACATACAGGAATCTTGGGACCAAGCTTGCAATTTAGATGATAAAGATGAGTCCTAATGAGGAAGCATGATGTGGTGAGGTCATACCAAGCTTTCATTGTGGAAGACCATAATTCTTATCTTCAAATCTTAGCTTGCAGCTGTTTTCTTCTCTACTATACCCAATCTGATTTATGAAAGCCTTTGCTTGCCATGTCGGGTCATCGAGGGCTAGACTGACCATACTTTCTCCTTAGTGTGGCACAGATCTCAGCAGCACATATCCCCTCCAGTTAGTCACTGAGAGAACATCTCCACCTTTCAAACTGTGGCTTTTTCATGAAATCATGCAGTCCCTCACTAACTCATGTTGCCATGTAGAGGAAATACAAATGCCTTTTAGACACTGTAATTCTGCTTGGAATGTGTGCTCCTTGTTCCAGTTGGACTGCCTTCTGAACATGGAACTATTGAAAATCAGAATACTGCTTTCCTGGAAATGGTAGAGACATACAAGAAGATGCATGCTAGTCATGTTTCTTATAATCCAGATTCTGGTCCTTCCTGTAGCTAACCTTTCAAAAATGCATGCATTTAAAACAGGATGACCGACAATTTGAGAAGGACATCTATTTGGAAATGCGGATTGAAACTGCAAGAATTAGGCAGCAGGAGGTTCATCCAAATTGGACTTGTGACACACATTGGGAGATCACTTAATTCCGTGATCAATCACAACTATAACAACAATAACAACTCAAAGAAAGCATAGAAGGTCACCAATGCTGCTGGGGTATGTAGTAAAATATGAGAGAAGGAAAACCTAAGAGTGCTGTGTCAAGAGTCTCATCGATAGCCACTAAGTTTGATCTGTGCCAATTTTAAGAACAGTTGACATCTGTGCCAGAAAAGTGCACAGACAGTTATGCAAACCATCCAGCTGTTTCCCAGAACTCAAAAGTTCACTGAAGATCATCTGTAAAGAATACACACAAGACAGCCAGTGGAGGGACTCAACAATGCTACCCATAAAAGTCTGCAAACAAACAGATCTTCTTGTTGGCATGCCAAGTCCCAAATGTTACTTACAGCTGGGTAAATTTGACCTTCCAAGTGTTTGCTCTTCTTTGTCACCATTTTAAAAACAAGGGACCCAACTCAGGATTACATGGAGGAAATCTAAACAAATCAGGTTAGTAAAAGGGTCTGACTGTAGAGTTAGGTTGTTTCAGTTGGAGTCCCATTCCATTTGCTTTCTGACTGTTTGGCCTCAAGCAAGTTGATTTTCCTCTCAAAGCCTTTGTTTCCTCATATGCAAAATGGTGGATATATCTGTGCCTACCTTACAGGATGTTATGAGGCTTAAATATGTTAATCCATCTGAAGTACACTTAAATACTCAGTATAGTGCCTGGACTAGAGCAAGAACTCAAAACACATAAGATTATTACTTGCTTCTCACTCATAAAGGTTCTGTTAGCACTACACACTGAGTATATCTGAATGGAAGAAAGTGTCCAGGAGAGTAGGAGAAAAGCAAAGACTACTTAGTATAATTATTATAGTTGCTACCTCTTATTGAAAGCATATTACTTGCCTGGCACTGTGCCAAATGCTTTATGCATACTACCTACTATAATAGCCGAAGATGGTTTAACACTCCATATAGTTCATATAAGCAATGAAAGCAGAATAAAGTTGTAATTTACCCACAGTTAAGTCACCCAAAATGGAGAGCAAAGACGTCCAAAAAGTAGATGCAAGTTTCTATAAATTTGCTCTTGGGGAATCTACTGCAAGTATCTTAAGTACCTGCTTGGTGCAGAAACACAAGAACCACCTGAGATATTGGGACACAGCCCATCTCATCACACCAGCATAGCCCTGTACCGTAACCATACTCCCTCATACTCTGCCCCCAACATTGTGCTCTTTCATGGAAGTGGAGGGGTTGGAAGTTGGAAGTTGCTACAGGTACATTCATAGTTGTGTGTGTGTGTGTGTGTGTGTGTGAGACAATGTTTTTTAAAAATTGGAGTGAGGCTAGAGCTGGTCACATCTGGGTCATAGGCTGTGGAAGTGACTCAGGCACACCCTGCCTTCCCCCACTCTGTTCACATGAAGGTGTTCTCCCAGCTGCTCCACCCTCACAGCCAGGCCTCACTGTGCATTGTCCTCTTGGTCAGTGGTCTTCAAAACTGTTGAAGAATTGGTGTGCCCAGCTTTCTATTTAGTGCCATGCCCAACTAGAACCCCCTACAGCTGCTGGTCTCATCTAGGTCCATGTAGGATCTGCACCTTCTGGAAACATCTTGTCCACTTCCAGCTTCATTTCCGGCCCGCACCTGACCAGCCCTAAACATGTCCATCCATTTCCAAAAAGGCAGAACAGAGCCAACACCAACAGTCTTAAGTCAATAAGCTAGCTCTTGTCCTTCGAAAAGCACTTTCCCTGACCAAATTTACTGGGCTTAACCTCTAATTATATTCTAAGTTCGATCAAACATAGTAAATATTTACAAAAAGTGGCACATGTAGACTTGGTATGACTGCGTCAGATCACCTGTCTAGTCTAGTTCTGGGTCTACAGCCTAATAGGTTTGTCCCTGAGCATGTTACCGAGCTACTCTGAGCCTCAGTTTTCCCATACGTAAGTTGGGATAATAATCATTGCAGCCTCATTAAGTGGTAATAAGGGTATCAATTGAGCAAATTGATATTGAAAAGAGCAATTAGAAAAGTACCTGGCACATAGTAAAGATTCAGTGTTAGCTACTACTACTATACTAATTGTGATTTATTTATTTATTTATTATTGAAATAAGCATAAGATGCTGTAAGAAAAGGCATTTAATTACTAGGTTGAATCAGCAGGAGGAACTTCTAGGAAATGGTGTAAAGGTGAATATGTTTCAGGTTCGAGCAGGAGGGGTAGGGAACAGCAAGGCCAAGGGCAGACTTGAGAAAGAACATTCTTGGATTTCCTTTACATCCAGTGTTCAGTGGAGAATACTGTGCCTCCCATACCCCTTGCTTTTGCTCATTACAGTTCATGGGTCCTGCAATTGGTTTGAAGGCAAATTCCAAGCTAGCAAGGGAATGGGGGGGGGGGTAAGAGGAGAATGCAGTACCCCTTTTTGAAAAAGGGCTGTAACCATTTAGCCAATTATTTAACAGTGTGGAATGCAGTAAGGTCAGAGACTGGCTCACCTTTCAATGTAGCTACAGCTCCAACCAGCAATCTCTGAAATTGCTTGAAGTCATTTACACCAGTGAATGCATATGCATCAGGGCCTGGTTAAAGATTTAGAGGATAAGCTGGTTAATAGAATTAATTTGATATATCCGGTATAATTTAGGGGATCACGTGAGTGCCCTTCAGAGCACAACACTGAAGGGAGAGGAACAAATCCTTGCACCGGCCGTTAAAGCAGGATTATTGGCCTCTTGAAGGAATAAGCTCATGACTTTCATTCTCCAGCTGTATGCACAATGAATGTCTTGATAAATGGCTATGCTATAAACAACCGACCAGAAACTGGAGAGTTGATATTTCTTGGTTTGTGGCCACCTCAGATTTCATTCCAGAGTCATAGTTGATCCCCTTTTTTTATTTCCAAAGCCAGAAGAGAATATGTATAAGACCAAGGTTCCACATGCTCACCAAGGGTGCTATCCTTTGGGAAATAGGGTGAGTAGAAGACCACCTCTGTCCTCCTCTGGGGAGGCTGACTGGGGACCCTGGAAGGGAATAATATCTAGCTGCCTTAGATTAAAATATGGGTTGGCCCAGTACCGAGGCTGCTGGTGGGAGTTGAGAAGCAAGCCAGCCAAAAGAATCTAATATTTACTGCAGTTCTCCAAGATGTCAACGTCCCCATATTTTGCAGTTGAAACATGACTTTGTAGGACCAAATGTCTAGTTTTTGGAAGGTGATTCAAAACAGAAGTAGATCGTATTTTTCTAGGCGAAATAAAAGCTTCCTCCTCCATTCCTTTTCACTCTGTGATGCCAAATCCATATAACTTATCACCCAAAAATAGGGTGGGGAGGTGATTGGAATTGTTTTAAGATAATGAGAGAGGTTCTTTTCATGCCACTCTCAGTGGTCATCATTTTTTAAAGGTGTCTCATTGGGACAGGGGTAGCTTTTTTCAATCTGGGGAAGAGAACTTGGGAGTAAGGCTGACTACTCTTCTAAGGTGGGTGTGAGTTTGACCGTGTTGGCCATGGAGACATACATGGGACTTGCACTGAAAGAGAATTTCAACAAAAGGAAGAAAAGAGATGATTTCTATTTACATAAAAGGACTACAGGAAAAGGTATTTGGACTTTCAAGGACCATGCGAAGGGTGCAGTTCTGTGCCTGGTACATAGGGACCAAGTGGAAAACAGAAAAACCAAGGGAATGATTTTGAAGGTCATTTTGATTAAAATGGCACAGGTATTTCCTCTTATTTAATATCCTTAAATAGATTTTTAAAAAATACATGTACCTTCCTTGGGGAAGACAGTTATTCCTCCATTTTTCTTTTCATTTTTTTGATTCCTTGAATCCACATGAATACAAAGCCTGGGCCATAAAGAAAGGGTGATGGACTTGCTCTTGGGAAAGCCTCTTTACCTCAGCATTCTTAGCTATAACATGGGAGAAACAATGGCACTCTACCATGGTTGTCAGGATTCAGTGAGAACATTTTGACAGCAGCCTGCATGAAAACATACACTCCATACTTTTGATCATTGTCCATTCCTCTTCTATTCCTGAAAGAAGATCCTGTCTCATATGTAGAAGGTGGTCGGCAAACATGAGATTTGCATAGAGCAAAAGACCATGACTCTGGCTTGCTTACCAAAAGTTTCTACATCAGTTGCAACTGCTCTGGATTGCATGCAAATGGAGGCAGAGAAAGCCAAGAGGCATCATCATGGAGAGCAGGTCCTTGCTGCCCCGTACCTGTCCACAGAGGCTTCCCATGCCAGTGCCGATAAATCCATGTTGCATCCCAGTAGGCCAAGGAAGAGAGAAGGGCCGGAAACATGAGGAGAGAAAACAACGGGCAACAGAAGGACCAAAAGAGAGAGGAGGGAAATAAATGTGTTTTTGAAATACTTTTCTAATTCTTTGGGAAGAAAAGACAGCAGCGTTGAGCTAATGCCCCCAAAATAGATCTGAGCAAACATTTGCCAATGATCTGGAAAAGAAAAATCTTTCCTGACACTTCTCTTTAAGTAACAGTGGAAATCAGGACTCTGGGAAGGGAGGGCAGTGCTGAGGCCAGGCAAGGTCTTGCCTACACTACATAATGTTTTCTGGAGTGCCACTGCCAAAGTTCAGACCTGGCTGGTGACAAGAAAACCTCTGAATGCTGTGGTTTGGATTTTGCTTGTAGCTTAATTTTCATATGTGAGGGCTTCTCATACCCAAGAAACCAGGCCTTGCCTAATCGAAATCAGACAGAAAGGCCACACACGTTTGCAAAAATGCATGCCATCATGCCCTTCTTTATGATTTTCATGGAACGCTCTCAAGAGAAGGGGAAGGGAAAGATAGAAAAGGGAGTCAAAGGTGATCCCTTCTCATTTCCTCATATCTAAACCATCATTTAATAAATCAAGTGCTCTAGGCATTCCAATGGATATTAACAAGAAAAATGCTATTTGGACACAGTATGAATTTAGAAAACAGGTTCAATGAAATTTTGGAGGAATTTTTCCCTCATTGCTATGCTAAATGTATAGGCTCTCAGTCACCAAGTTCATTATGTTGGCACCACTGCCTACTTTCTTTGAAAAACTTTCTCCAGTTCATGTTCAGGTTGCCACACTCTCCCTTTTTCACCTAGTTCACTGGTCTCTACCCTTTGGCATCTTTTGCAGATCTCCTTTTCCACACCTGGAAAGACTGGACCTCAGTATTAGAGCCCCCCCCCCCATACTAACAACACAACAGAGTTGGATGATTGTATTGACTTTATGGAGTTTATGTATAGTTTCAACTCCACATTTTTTTTTTTTTTGCTCTTACTACAACCATACCAAGTGTTTCCAGAGACATGCCTTTATTTAAAGAAGTGACATATAGACTTGAATGTCTAATAGACATTTGCCATATAAATGTCCCAACCTGATTGATTTTCACTCCTGCATTTGCATCCTGCTGCATAATTTCTGCATTGCTTTCTGCTTTCAGTGGATGGTATCACTGTCTTCCCCATTCCCCAGGTCCAAAATATAAATTTTGTTTGAATCCTCTTATTCTATAATAATCTATGCCTACGTTAATCTCATATCTGAGCTGTAATATCCTACAAATCCTACAAGTATGTCGTGAATCTGACTGCTGTCACCGCTACCCTGCTATTCTAAGTGATCATCTTTTGTATAGACTATTGGGATTACCTTTTAACCAGTCTCCCTGGGCTACTCTTACTCTCCACAGTCAATTATCAACACCATGTGATTTAAAAAACAGAAGTCCTATCATGTTTCTCCCCATTTCAGAAAACTGCAGTTTTCTCATCTTACTAAAAATAGACTATAAACTTTTCCCCATATCCTAAAAAGCCCCATACTCATACACCTGTGTATGTCTCTGACTTCATCTGTTATCAGTGTCTCTATTCCCTGAAAACATAACAGGCCTCAGGGTCTTCGTGTTTGCTGCACCATAGGCCAGTACTGCTATGCTCCCATTGGTAGTGGTTTTTGCCATTAGTTTAATGAATAAATAAGTACGTTTCCCTCTCTGAAACTCCATTTGTGCCCTCTGTAAGATAATCTCAAAGGACATTTTCTGCATTGTTATTTTCCCCTTCCCCTACGTCTGTATTATTATTTTTAAGGGAAGTGCTATGTGGTGAGTATGGCGAAGTTTAGGATTTGTAGACTGCAAAAGTGTCAGCTCACAGAAATACATTTTGGTTCCATGAAATGACTGATTTATATGATTAGCTACCAAATAACACTCAAGACACATTAGAAATTTAGCCCTGTAATTGACCGTTGTCATTTTAGTATAGAACATCTTATTCATTTCAAAGTGAAGACACAATTTATTGTAAATTTGGCTCCATTTCCATGTGCATTGTGAAGACAGCCCATTCCTTGGTTAGAACTTGAATTAAAATTGAGAAAAAGGATCATTCACTTGAGCTATTAATAAAACTATTTTAGAGTCTTTCCCAGGTGGTTCACATTTTAGTAGATTTTCTCTTTATGATAACCCTCTAAGAGAATATTATCTCCATTTGACAGATGAGGTAACTGAGGCTTGATGAGTGATGCTGACTTCCCCCAAAGACACAGAGCTCACAAGTCATATAATTGAATCAAGTCTCTCTGCTTATTTGCATTGCTTACTCATGAAATATTATGTTCCATTTAACTATATACCTGTAACTATATACCTGTAAGTATATTGGCATAGAGGATTCTATCAATAGTAAAGACATCTGGGAATGTGTGGAATGGTATAAGCCCTGGGACATTATTATAGAATGAAAGAAAGTTTAAGGTTTCATTTTGGTTTTTTGGTCCTTAAATCTCTGATTGTTTTTCATAAAGAAGTGTAAACAGCATTATGGAAGGGTTAAAAATGTTAAACTAGGGGCAATGAGAGTACTTATCAAGGAACCAAATTTTCAGTGTTCAATCTCACATTTAGATAGCTTTCCTCAAAAGACAGTAGCTTTGCTATCCCTATAAGCATCTCATCAAGAGACTGGAAAAGGCTTGATAAGAGATATTTTAGATTAGAGTGCTCTCCTGAAATATAAGAGATGGGTGAGGTATTTCTGTATAAGCCGGACTACATGATGTTGAGGTAGGGCTGCTTTTTACAAACTTGAGAAGAGTTAAGTCAAAGCTAAGGTTCTGAGTTTCAGGCTAGTATCCTCCAGTGGCAGATTCTGAGATAAGGTCTGGTCTTCATGCAATATTCTAAGAAAGTGATCCTATAAAGCAGGAGTAAAAAAAGGAGATCAAGAGGTGGGGGAATGATAAAAAAGCTAATCCATGGTGGATTGCCGGCTGATAATTATTGTGTTCCTGCTGAAACCTTTCAAAGAAACGTAAAAAGTGATCGTCTTTCTATGCCTTTCCAGGAGGCTGGGACATTTATTCATTGGTTTCCACCCAAATGGTTAGGGATGTGCCTTGCAGGAATTGAACAGGATTCTGTAGTTCCCAAATATCTTGAGGAATAAATGTGGAGAAATTTGTAGTATAGCCTTCAGGTGGGCTGTCATCAAAATGCACAGAACTGCCCATGCCAGTTGCACTATACATGTAGATAGGTGGAATATAATATAAAGCACCCCAAAACACTCACTATACATAGTCTTAGATTTTGTTTGATTTATGGATGGGTTCTGGAGCAATCATCATGAGCTCTGTGACAAATTTTTCTTCCACTCAGGTGGTTTTATGGATGAGTACAGGATTATTTATGACTCCTGAGTTAGGTGGAAGAATGACCCTCCCAACTCCTAATTTCTACAGCCTCTATCTCTGTTTGGTAATATAGCAAGGAGGAACTAATACCATAGTTGGAATTAAGGTTGCTAATAAGCTGGTCTTGAGATAGAAGATTACCCTGGAATATCTGGATGAGCACAGTATAATCATAAATTTTCTTATAACTGAAAAATGGAAGCAGAAGAGAATCAGACAGATGGCAGTATGACAAGGACATTGCTATCCCTGAAGATGAATGGAGGAGTTTCATAAGCCAAGTAATGTAGGCAGCTTCTAGAAACTACAAAAGGCATGGAAATGGATTCTTCCTTTGAATCCCCATCCCCCAAAGGTATATAGTTCTGCCAACACCTTGATCTTATTCCAGTGAAAATCACTTCAAACTTCTGACCTCCAGAACTATGAGGATAAATATGTGTTTTTTAAGTCATACATATTTGTGGTAAAATTGTTATAGCAGCTATAGGAAACAAATACAGTATCTTTTTCCACGGCCATCTATGGAGTCAAACCCAAGGGGATGACCAAAACAGTCAACTTTTAACTGAAATAATAATGCTATTCTAAGAAATAACCCCAAGTTTGTGCAGTTCAAAACAATAAAAATATATTCCAGGTACCAGGTAGATAGGCTGATGCAATTTGGTTTATACACATACACACATATAAAATCATTTATTATGATATGATTTAGCTTCATTGAGATACACTGGGCTCTAACTTAAGGATGGGCCTAGGTTAGCTCCAATATTCTAGCACCCAGGTAAGTGAAGTGATGACTCTCTGGGACATCCTGTCCTCTTGGCAGAGCAATCAATTCCAGAAGACTGGCATAAACTGATAAAACTAAGGACTCAGTAGAACACTGTCACTTCTGCTCAAATTTCATTGTCCCAAGTAAGTAAAGAATAACACCCTGTCCCAAAGATGCATAGCCAAAGCAGGTAGAGAAGGAAGAATTGTAGACAATTATTGTAAATGACCCCAGTCACAAAAAGGTGTCAGTATCTGTGAGATTCTGGGCTCATCATTCCCTTATAGAGATAGGTTCCACACTGGTTTTACCAAAATGGTTGGGCATTCCTCATAAATGCTTCAAATTTATGGAGTTCCATTAAGCTACAAACCTGTCCAAGCAGATTCTTAGAAACTTAAATAAAACTCACAGGAGGAAGTATGGTCCAACCTCTGTGGAAAGCTGTATGGAGGGCCCTCAAATTAATGAAAATGGAACTATCACATGACCCAGCAATTGCTCTCTTGGGAATTTACCCAAAGGAGACTTCAATATGGGTACAAAGGGACATCTGTGCTCAGTTGTTTAATGCAGCACTATTTATTATTGCAATTGCCAGTTTTAACATGGAAAACTGAGGCCCAGAGAAGATGCCATTTTTCCCAAGAACCAGACAGTTCATGCTAGAGATGATAATAGAAACAAAGTCCTCAAAATACTTGTTCAGAGATCAGCCTAGAACTCTCTTAATTCTGGACTCCCCTGCCTGGATACCCCCAAAGTTTAATTAGTGTCCCAAGTCCTTTGTATGTATGTGGGGAAACTTTGTATACTAATTAAACCACTGAAATGAGGGAATTGAAAAAGGTGAAGTTGATTATTCCAGCATCAGACATACAACATCTTCATTTTTCTCCTGAAGAGCTTAGATTTGAATGAGGCTTCATTTTGGCAGGGTTTAGGGAAACCCACTCTATTCTGCCTGAGTTTCTGCTTGGTGTAGTGATTCAGAGAAAAAGCACCTTCATACCCACATGGGTTTCTTCAGGAACTTTTGGGCTGATGTGAGATACCTAAACCAAGAGAGGGGAAACAGACCTTCTCTTATGGGCCATGCGTCAGTCATGGCATTTTCAGGGGCTTTCTCAGACTTTCTTTTCCCAAGAAACTTCAGTCTTTCCAGTAAAAGGATGATAGGTCTGTTTCCTACATGTGAAAAATTCTTTTGTTATCCCTCTGTTCCTCCGAGCATGAGGGAAATCCCAGATCAGTTATCATCTACTTCTTACTTTTCTTGGGTGGAGAAAACGTGCTCTTTTGTCTCTGTTGACATTATATTTTATGCATTCTCTATTCTAGTACTTATAATCATTGTCTAATTTTCTATATACAGCTATCTCCATCAGATTATGTCCCATTCTACTGCTGAGACTCTATTTTATTTAGCATTTTGACCTGAGCCTTTAATATAATGCTTGCCTTATAAAAGGTATTCAGCAAATACATGTTTGATTAGTGATGGAAATGATTCTGTTGCTCATTCATCAACAGTTCACAATAACCTCATGTAGTAAAATACATACAACAGTTGTTTATGAAATGTTCCTTATTAAATGTATGAATGAAATGTATTTGACTACACAGGCTATGTCAAAACACAGTTTATAGAATAAGAAACCTACTGATATGGAGCTTGGTGGACATCTTAATCAACTTCTTTTTTTGTTAATGCAGACAGAAAGAAATTAAAAGCCATCTTTGTGAAAGACATCTTTTCAGAGCGATAGCATCCAAATGATTTGTGTGTGCCCAGCTATCCACCAATGAGTTCCATTCTAATGCTCTAAAAATAAGCAGGGAGCTTGTTGCCAGAAATGATCTCAGCTCACCTCTGGGAGGTTAATTCTTCAGTGGAGGCACTTTTGTTGCTCAGTTGCAGAATGAAGGTAGGTCCTCTGCAGCAATTTCCAATTAGCTAAAGGGACTTGGGGATGATTTTGGCAAATCTGAACTAGCTTGGGCACACACTGGTTTCACTCCTTACTGTGCACATCTTGCAATTTCTAAAGCTGTGAGTCAGACTGATGTCAGCCAAGCAAGTAGCTGAACCAGCATGTCCAAGTAGATTGGGGGTGTCCTTGGAGAGGGTCTTAGATGCTACCCACTAGAGGCAGATGTCCTAGAAGTGATGTCATTTTCTTTCTGTTCCAATCATCACTCTTCCACTGAGTTTTCAAGAAGTTGTCAAAGTGAGACTACAAGTGCTCTAAGGAAACATTTAAGGTTGTGTGATCTATCTATGGATTCAAATTCCGTAAGTTATTAGACACCCAGGAATCAGGTAGTCCCATTTCTTGCTTCGATTTTCTGTAGAGCTCTGGGAAAGTGACTCCATTTTCTGAACCTCTATTCTTCCATCTGCATCACCACCATGTGGGAAGGGTAATCTCTAAGATCCCTTTCAATACCTTCATCAAGTATTGCAGATCAATGGCAGAATTTATATTGTTTATAAGAAATTGATGTATCCTTCTGAGGACATTTTACTAGAAACTCAATGGTCTTGCTTTGTCTTTTATTACTACGTCCTCAAACAGGTCTGAAATTCATCAAAGTTCAAACTCTTGCCAAACTATAGAGGGATTTAGAAAGGAAGCTGTGTTGCCTTCTGCTGGTTGACTATGGCCAGGTTTAAGCTGCATGGAATTGCAGATCAGAATCCAAAGGGTAAAATGAAGTTTCAAAAATGGTGAAGTTCTATGATTAAATTCTAGAGCCTATATTGGAATGACTTTTTGGTATGTTAAACCTTGACTTTTTGATGATTTCAAAACATCAGGGTATTACTGGTCCCTTTGAGAGGAGTTTCTCTTAGCTTTACCACTCCATTACTGGTGAACTTAGGAAAGTGACTTCCAGTCTGTAAGCCTTAATGGGACCTTTGAATTAGCTTCTAAAATTTGTTCTTTTTCCTAATTTAAAATTTCATTTATTTAAAGTTTGCATATTTTCTATTGAGATAACATTGGTTTATAACAGTAAGAATGATCCAGAAGTTTAGGATCACAACTTATACATCTTTGGAATCACATACATTTTTTTAGTCTGCAAATAAACAAGTCTTGTAAAGATTTAAAAAACTACTTTATCTGAAACAACTTAAATGGAAGACATTTTAAAGAGTGATCTACAAATGACCAAGGAATATTGAAAAGTACTCAAAATGTTTGCATAAAATTATATGATAGAGCTGGGAAAACATATTTCTAAGTTGCTTTATTATTTATTGTAAGAAATGATTTTTAATAGACTTAACATACGGTAACAGTGTAATCTAAAAAGGAGAAGTTCCAAGTTCCTTGCATCACCCAAAACCATGGAGCTGGAACTAGGGGCAGGAGGAAAAAGCTAGAAAGGATTCTGGAGAAGACCTGGGAGAGAAGGCTTGGAGGAGACACACAGAGGAGACATAGGAAAAAGCAGCCGTGCTTATTTCTGGGCCTTGAACTTGGGGAAAAGAGATAAAATCCTTATCTTGATTTATCCTTTGACTTAACTTCCAGATTTGCCTGGCCTCTTTTGCCTATTTCTTATAGTTCTCCACCAGAAGGGGGTCTAAGATGTGTCACAAGGTTTCTGGGATCAGTGGTCCTGCTTTGCTTTAACCCTACTTAGCTGGGCATTTACCCACAAGGGATGGGTAACTGGGTGTTTCACTGGGAAACTACATTCTTTCCCTGCTTCTCTCTCTATTGGATGCTAATTCCATTGAATTTCTTTTCTGTTCACAATCTTACATACTGCGAGTATTCTTTTGTCCTTGTGCCACAGATGACAGAACCTATTTAGAACATGCAAAGTTTGGGGGTCCTGTGGTGTCTCTCAGTTTGCACACTAACAATATCAAATATGTAAGTAGATGCTTAACTATTTAGTCTACATCACTGCAATTAAAAATGCTAAATGAGTAGAATTTGTTTTAATTTTCTAACTAGAAATATGGATAATTAATTGCTGCCTATCTGGGGTATTGATTTCTGAACAATTTATCCCTTAAAGTGCAGGTAGATAGCAGAATCCCAAGATAAGGCATTTGGTGCCACAATTCTCATCCACTTACTCATTCATTTGAAAACTACCAAACCTTAAATGTGTAAGGGTCTTGGGTTGGTGCCAGAGATTCAGATATGACCACAAAGCTCTTCCCTTAAAGATCTCACATTTTCATAAGTTCAGATCAATATTTACATCAGGGTTTCTCAATTTTGGCAATACAGACATTTCCACTCGCTAGTTCTTTGCTGTAGGAACTCTCCTGACAACTGTAGGGCGGCTTTGTTTGTATGCAGACTAAGGGGCACCCCAGAACTCCCAAACCTGCACACTCTAAGTGGGTTCTGCCATCTGCTGCCTAAAGACAAAGCATACTCTAGTGTGAAAGATTTTTTAATGAAATGATTGTACATAAAAAGGAAAGGAAAGAAAGGATGTAGTTTCCAATTAAATGCTCAAGGTTACCCATCCCCTCAAGGGTAAATGCCCAGTCAGACAGGGTTGGCACAAAGAAGGACCACTGATGCCTGAAAGCTTGCCACAAGTCTAAGTACCTTCTGGTGGGAAGTTATAAGAAAGGGACAGAAGGACTTGGCAAGTCTTGGAAGAAAGGAGTGAAATCCAAGTACAAATCAAGGTAAGAGCTGCCATTGTCAGCTTCCCTCCCCATGGGGTTCTCTCAGTCATGTCTCTTCCAAGTATCTCTACATGTTTCAACTCTATGTCTCCTTCTGTGTCCCTCCGGTCTCCCAAGCAAGTTCAAAGCTGAGAAGCAAGCAAACCTTCTTCCCATGTCCTTCTGCTCCATCTGCCTCCTCCTATGTCTCCTCTAGCTTCTCTGCCAGTCTCCTTACTGCTCCACCCTTCCTTAGGTGGGGCCTGGAATATGGAACCTCCCCTTTTTAATGGCAATCACACTGTTACAGCTTTAAGCTGCTAGATGTCAGTAGTGCCCCTTCCCAAGGAGTGACAAACAAGTTTTTCCTGATTTGCCCAGTGTCCCTGTGGGTGGAGGAAGGGGATTACCCCTGATAGATAGCTATAACTACCTAGATCTAGATAGACAGAGATACCAAGATCTTGCTTTCCTAGTAAATTCTTAAAGATTTAGAGATACAGAATGCCTTCTGTCTCTTCTGTGCCTGCATAGTGGTACACAAATAATAGACATCACTGCATTGTGATGAAAAAATTTTAAGTGTCAGTCAGTGTTTTGGAAGCTAAAATATTGATTTCAAAGACCTAATAGGCAACTTAGGCTTTTGTTCATCTTGTTTTTGCTCTGATCACCTTTCCTATTAGATTCAAGCATTGAGTTACAGTAAGCATATTCAAGCATTAGAAACTGGGCAATAGGAAAAAGAGACAGAGAGAAAAAGAAAAGAAACTTGAGATTCTGTGGTCTGGAGGAGACTTCAAATAGAAGGCATTACATGAACACATTGACGTTTCCTGACTCTCATCTACACCTATCAGTATAAATCTATGATGCTTTGAAACACAATGTTTTCAAATAACTACAGATTATCCTTTAAAGAAGATATATGAATGTAAGCTAGAGCTGCTAAGTAGGCATCTTCAGGAACATATCTTAGTAAATAAAGTGGAGTGATTTGTAATAAGCTTATCAGTAGTTGGTATGTCAAGTTCTTGGAAATATGGTGTTTAAACATTCTTTCCAATGATATCAAAGTTATTTATTTGCTAAGCAAATCCTTTCTTTCAAAAGAGGGTAGTGAAAGGATGGAGAAGAAATACAGGCAGTAGTAAGTCTTACTCATTCACATATATTTATTATCCACATAGTTTCTGCACAATTTTTCAAATACTTAAAACATCAAAAAATCAAACCTGAGAGTTTTTCTCTTTTTTAAAAAAATTATTTATTTATATATAAATTTCACATCTTTGAGAGTTTTTCTTTAGAAGAATAAAACTGGTTGAAAAAAGGAAGACAGTCATTTGACTTTTAAAAAATATTTTATTTCTTACTGATTTTAGATATTTCACTAGGAACAACTTTAGAGATTGGGGTGGGGATGAGCGGGAAAAGCAGCAGATGTGGGGAAAATTTCACCAGATGTTTGATTGCAGTTAAAACTCTTCCCTACCAGTCATTTGGCAAGAGCTTCAAAAGACTGATATCTTGCTTTTCTCTTACAGCTTACACCCTATTGCAAATATTCCTGCATTATTACTCAGGTTTTACTCCGGAGAAAACATAAGCAAGCTCTTCCCAGTCATCTCAGTCTGGGAAGAAATACCTTTCCTGGATTCCATCAGAACCCCCTTCCAAATGAAATGTTCCTCCTTCACCACTTTCTCCCTTTCCTTCACAAGATCTCACCCTCCCTATATCCATGGAGTGTGTCCTCTGAATTGTTGATTTATGCTCACATTGTAGGGAAAGCACTGCTAAACTCAGGATGACTTCTGACTTCTAAATGAGCTGTGAAAGAACAGATTATTGAGTTGAACAGACCTGGCTTTCTACCCAAGTACACACACTTTATAGCTGTATGACCCTGGACACAGCACTTAACCTCTCTGAACCTTAGTATTTTCAGTCATTTGGGGGTGTTCATGAGAAATGTATAGACACCTCTTAGTTCTGTCTAATGCCTAGTAGGGTTCATCGTCACCACCAGCATAACCATCACCATCATCACCACCACCTTACAGTGGTCTGAGGTCAGAGACTGCCCAGAATTAAACTCTTACCTTTGGCTTCCCATGGTCATGAAGACTGAGAGAAACTTTTATTTTTATTCATCTGACAAATGTTTATTGATTATAGATTATCCCCTAGTCTCTGGGAATAAGTAACATACATAATATATTGCCCTTCCACACTTATACTCAATTAAAAACCTGTCATACACTCTAACACAGTTGTAAATGGAAAGTTTTCTACTCAGGAGACAGGGATGACAAGCTATGAGAAAGACTGGTGTGCACTTGTATGTGCATGCACACATGGTTTCTGAGAGAGATGAGTAAGACAAGACTTCAGTGACATGGTAATTGAGGACTACAGTGTGGATTAGACTTAATTAATCTATGAGTGGGGAGATGAATATTCAAGATAGAGGAGAGAGTAAATGTGAAAAACCAGAAATGGAGAGGATCATGACTTTTTAGAAAAAAAAGAAAAAAAAACAAACAACCAAAACATCAAAGAGAGTTTGACTGAAGAAAGTGAACAAGGAAGTCCTGGACTTGCAAAGAGAGATGGGCAAGGTGGGATCAGACCACACAGGCTTGGTAGTCATGCATGTATGACTCTTGGTCCTTATCCAAGGAGCAGTGGAAAACCACATTAGTGTTTAGGAAAGGCAGTAACAAAACCCAATTATATTTCTAAACACCAAACTGCCTATGGAAGATGGAGTGGGGAAAGTGGTTTGGATAAAGATAACAGAGGGAAGTGAACCTTGTCTGTCTACCCTTTGTGTCAGATGTAATGGCTGAATCATAGGCATGTGGACACATTATTTGCCAGTCCATATTTAGGGAGACAAATACCAGGGGCTGAATCAAGGGATGGTCTCTGAGAGAGGACCAGGTCACTCTTAACTGTGTTCTCATCTGTTTATACAATTACAAGAGACCTCAGGTTCCAACGACCATGAGTTTTATTTTACAAGGGAAAAAAAGGACTAATGTAGCCACAGGGGCAAGCTAGATCATCCAGTTAGTGTACACCAGACAATCAGAGTACGGTCACCTGTCACAAGGAGTGCTGAACAGCAGTGATGCTCAATAGCATTTTGTGAATTGTTAAACTGCATCAGCAACAAAGACAGCAGGCCCAGAGCCTTTGGTGCACCTGTTAGGCAATGTCAGAGAAAGAATCAGAAGCCCAGTCTCTGCAAAGCTCTCAGCTTCTCTTACTTAGTGTTGGCTGCTACATCTGGTTGCTGGCTCCCCCTCTTCAGAGGCCGGGACCAGAGACTATCTTTTTCCTTGGGGCTTAAGTATTTCCCTCAGAGGCCTGGCCAGTTCTTCTCAAAGATGGGAGCAGTTCTCTTGGAAGCTGAGCCCACTCTTCTTAGCTCCCTCTGACTCTGGTTTAAGTCCACTTTCAGGCCACCATACCCTAGAGTCTGACTGGACCATTTTTTACTCCCATGGCTGATTGAACTATTTCAGTGAGATCACAGCAGCTGCTACCGGTTCCTGCCGAGTATCAAGTTGGCATGAAAGATGTGGTGATAAGTGATTCATAATTAATTAATTCACCCCCCCCCCGGCAACCCCATGCATGCATCCTTTTCTTATCAAACATTTGTAGTTATGTGGAACTATGAGACTTCTTAGAAGATGAGACCCTAGGGCTAAATTTATCATCATAATGGACCTCTATCTCATTTCAAACACTACATATGAAACATAAAACAGGCTAAAATAAGATACCTCAGAATAAATTTGAGCATCTGTGACATAGATGAGATCAACCTAAACATGGTAAGGATGGTAGCTCTAGAACAGATCCAAAAAAAAAAAAATCTCATCCATATCAGATCTTGGAAGGAACAAGAAATAGGATATGGCTCTATATGGTCAGAAAAATCCTCTCTGAGATCACTTATGAAACATGTTAAGGGAGTAGTTTGTATCTGGGGGGGGAAACAACATACGAAGCATCCTCCCATTTTTCCTCTTTCAAACTAGAAGGTCATTCGCAGCAGACACATAACAGGAAAGGACCCACTGTCTTGTGCTAATGGGCTAGGGATATCCAGGCTCCTGGAGTTGGAGCTCACTGTGGTTTTTGCTCTACTCTCTGGGTAATCTAATTACCCAGGGAATAGAACACTGTATGCCGGCCAGGTTTTGAAAAATTTCACCCTTTAGATTCTGTTGCCACCAGCTTCTTTGACTTAGAGTGAAATTGTGCCCCATCTCTTTCAGCCATGCTGTTATAAATTTGTTATCTAGTTTGATGATGACATCATCTGGAGAGGAACCAGGACTGTGGTCATCCAGCTCCCCTTTCTGCATTACATAGGCATCTTCTCTCTCCCCTTTCAGGTCATTAATATTTTAAAACAGGATTTGCTTTAAATATCCAGAGTGAAGCTTGCAGTTGTGACACAGAGAAGGTTTCCCCTTTTCAGAACCCATAACATGTGCCTGTAACTTGTGCTTCTGATTGAAGCTTGCTTGCCCAAGTGGGCATTTGAGATCCTCAGTGTGTCTCCTGAGAAAGCCCTGGTCAAACTCATGCTAAAGGCACGTGATGACTTTGATTCCAGTTTGGGAAGCGTGGGAAGGCTGACCTGGGGCTGTGAATAGTGGGCTGCAAGCCAGGAGGTTAGAATAGCTTCTTCGTAGATTCACTGCAGGGTATTAGTTCCTTCACAGCTCGGCACCATTCTGTGTGAAGCAGACAAGTTCTTGTCTCCCATCTCCAAGTTCTAGGACTGTAGGAGTATTTCTTTTTTTTTTTTTTTTAGGAGTTGCAAAGATCAATTTTATTCTGCTTGTGATATTAAGAGAATATTGCTAGCTTTGTAGAGCTTCTTGAAAATGTTCAGGGAAGACATACATGTCAGAGCCACAGCTGCCACAGACAAGTTAACAAACTGTTAGAACATTTTTGGAATTCAGGTTTGAGAGAGAAGTGATTAGGTTATCAGATTAAATCACCAAAGTGGCAAAAAATGTCAGATTTTTTTTTTTTTTGATGCCCAAAGCTTAAAAGGGACAGAGCAAAGTGTGAGTCCTTAAGCCAGAAAGGGAAGTCACAAATTTGACTCTGTTTGCCAGTAATTAGAGAAAGAGTATCTTCTTTTTTTTTCTTCCCTTTTTCTTTATTTATATATAAATTTCACAACTTTGTAATCTCAAGGGTTTGCCTCCCCCCCTCCCTCTCTTCCCTTCCCCCCCTTTCCCTCCTGTTCATAGCTGTGCGCTTCATTTTGGTGCTTCGCTTGTTTTGACTTTCTTCAAGGCTTTTATTTATTTTATTTTTTTTTCACTATATCCCATATATTAGTGAAACCATT
>PVHY01004991.1:0-87664 GCA_004024945.1 Uropsilus gracilis
TCCCGCGCGCCTGCCTCACTGTTAAGTGCATTGCCGGCTGCTCACCACTATAGCAGCTGTGTGGTCACACGCAATTAAGTGGGTGCAGGCTACGAGTGGACAGACAGCATGAAGTATGCAGGGGGAGCCAAGAGGCACTCAGGGGAAAGCTGGGTAGTGAGATAGCAGAGGCAACCTGCCATCTGCAGAAGGGCGGGGCGGGGGGGGGAGCATCCTGGTCATCCTGCTGCTGCTTATGATGCTCGTTTGATTCATGAGCCATCAAGAGACAAACTGAGGGACTCACCTTGCCCAGAAGTGAGGGGCACTGCCTGGCACGGTTGCTGCCACCCTCCCACCTCACCAGTGGTTGGCACCTGAGTGTGGCCACCCAAGGGCAGGTCAGCGCTTTAGATATTTTGAACACAACTGCCACTTAGATGGAGAGCAGTTGACGCTATGATTTAGATGAAGAAATGCTTTCAGAGAAAAATGAACAAGCCATCTTCACACCAGCTCTTTCTTTGAGCCAAAGAAGCTTATACCAACCCTGCTTTTGGCCCACATCCATTCAGCCCCTTTGATTGATTCTGCACGGCCCTACTTTGCATATTTTTAGCTGATTGCACCACGGTAGTAGCTACCATTGTGTAGCTAAAAAGGACCCAGTTGGTACATGAACCAATATCTCAACATGACCTAAAATGTACCTTGCAGATAAGTCCACCTCACCCAGGCTGATTTACCCCTTGCCACCTTCACAGGGGACCTTCCTGGATGATGAATCACATTTTTGAGAATGACAATTGAAAATGGGGTGCTATGGAAGTCCCAGGTTTAGGGTCAGGCATGTTTCCAAACATCTTACAGTGCACATGACAGCCCCCAACAGAGAATGTTGGGACTCCAATGTCAACAGTGTTGAAGTTGAGAAAGCCTGGGCCAGCGAAAGAAGCAAACTTTAGATGCTACATACTGTGCAACTCCATTTCTGTGACATTCTGGAAAAGGCAAAACTGTAGGGAAAGAAATATAGCAGTGTTGGGGCTGAGGGTGGAGGATTGATTTAGGGGGCAGAAGGGATTATGATGGAGGATGCAAATGTTCCCTTCTGGTTATGGTGTCTACACATATATACATGTTGTCAAAACCACATAGGACTGTACACAAAAAAGGCAATTTCAACCTATGAAAATTATACCTGAAACATGCAAATAAAGAGGAGGTAAGACCATCTAGAGATGAAGTCAAAGTGGTAAACGACTGTCTATAGATCTGAGTGTGCCGTTGAAGGAGAAGAGGAAGCTGATGGCATCTGAGGTTTCTTGTTTGAGTGACTAAGGATGATGGCGCCAACATCTAAAGATTTTAGGAAGTATTAGTAGAACCAAAGCTATTATGGAGGAAGTATAGGGAAAAGATAGGAAAGAGCTTGTAAGGAATAGTATAAGAAGTGAAGGGAAACAGAAAGATTTCTGTTTGTCTTTTATAACTAAGATACCAACTTTCCCTCAGCTTATCAAAAGTTACTTTGTTGTTACAGATGAAAAGTTTTGTGAAACAGTTTGATTGAAGTAAAACTATTGCACAAACCAAAATGTACAATTGACTAAGTTTTGATTGACACGTGTGTGTGCATACTACATGCATTACCAGCAGTTATCAGTCATAATGGTCATATGCCTCATCCTCAGAAGGTTCCTGGTGTCCCTTCATCATCCTTCCCTCTATGAGAGCAAGTGACAATGTAATCTCATGGGGCTGAAAGAGAATTTCCAGAAGATTCAACATAGAGAGAGCCTTGTGGAACTATACCCTGCTTTCTTAGGCAAGTGTACAGTGAAAGTGCCTCAGAACACAACATCCGGATTCCATTCCCAGTTTACTGTTTGCTCTTGGTAATGGGGAGCAATGGAGTTGAAGATTAAAATAAATGTCACAAGCAACACGAATGTGCTCAGTAGATGTTTGTTGAATGAATAATAAATGCACCATGTCTGTGAGCTTAAATATCTAGCTTTAGAGACAAAGAAAAATTGTAGAATTACACGACACTAATTACAAATGCACTTCAGATTTGAATAGGTCTCAAATCAAACTGGTATTCTTCCCCGTAGAACATTCTTCTTCCTGAAATCTTTAGGTGCTGGCCCCATCGTCCTTAGTCACTGAAACCAGAAGCCTCAGATACCGTCAGCTTCCTCTTCTCCTTCAACTTTACACTCAGGTCTATAGACATTCATTTACCACTTTGACTTCATCACTTGGTGGTCTTACCTCCTGTTCATCTCCAGTGCAACTTCAGACTCTCTTTCAAGTTTAACCAGACCTCTGCTGGGCCTTTTGGTTAGCTTTCACCTCTGAAAAACTTTCCTAAAATACCAGGTGTCGCCCAGCTTCAGACTTCTGTCACGTTCCTGAATGTAAAGTCCCCCACTCTCAAAAACAAAACATTTTACTGCCTGGACTAAGGCTAGCTTGTCAATCTCTGACCCACATATTTTGGCTACACCTATGTCTTCCCCTTTCTCCAAAGATAACACAATCATTCCTCTCCCAATCTTTTTTTCCCTGTCAATTTGTAAAAGCTGTTGTAAAAAAGACATACCATAAAATGTGCATTCTAGCCATCTTAGGTGTATAGCTCAATAACGTTGAAGACATTCACACTTTTGTGCTACTACCACCATCTGTAGAACTTTTTCATCTTCCCCACCTGAAAGTCTGAACGCTTAAGACAGCACCCTCTATTCCCTACCCCCACAGCGTCTGACAACCACCACTCTACTTAGTCTCTACAAATTTGACTACTTATGTAAATGAGTCATATGCCTGGGGTGTAGGTAAGGGAGATGGGGGTAAAATTTCGGTGTGTGTGTGTGGGGGGGATCAGTTGTGTGTGGGATGGATGGAAAGTAGAGTTTCATTCCATCCAGTAGGACTTATAGTATAGCAAATACAGCTGTTGCGTGGTGTCCCCTTCTAACCTATTAAAATTTTAGATCAATGTTTACTTCAATAAAAATTTTTAAATGAACTCATATAGTATTTGTCTTTTTATGTCTGACTGTTTCCTTTATATGCTGCATATCTTCATTATACTGTTAGACTGTGTTAGAATTTTATTCTTTTAAAATAATATTTCTTTTAAATAATATCCCATTGGATGCATGTATATACATTTTGTTTATCTACCTGTCAATGGATATTGTGTTGTTTCTATTTGGGGACTCTTGTGAATAGTGCTGCTATGGTGTGCCAGTATCTTTTCTAATTCATGTATCTTGATTATTTTTCTTCTAGTGGTTTTTTCATAGCACATGTCCCTTCTGATTGGAGAGTCAGCCCAGAGTCACTTTCCAATGTTCTTTTTGAAGAACTCCTATTCATCCATCAAAACCCATTTCAAAAGTTCCTTTTTGGACTTAATCAGGGTGAGGTGGTCATGCTCTTCTCTGCAGTCCCATAGCATCACACATTATGTACTCTTATAGTTGGATTCCTTCTTCACTAGATGATAGCTATTTATGCCATTTTTGTTCCTACCTTACTAAACTATAATTTACTAGAAAGAAAGCTTATTTTGTTTACCCTTCTCCCCCAGATATCACACCTAGCCCACGTAGCTCCATAAGTATTTAGGTACACACGTGTTAAGGGTTGCTTCTGAGTTCTTCAAGCCCAGCCTCTGTGGGGACTCAAGGAATGTCAGACACTGTTGACTTTCACTGTCCATTTGCTCCAGGGAATGATTCAACACAAAGAGCAAACCACACAAGTACTTTCTGGCAGCCACAAGGTCCTTCTGTCCTTGGGGTTCCTGAGGCGGTGACTCACAGTGGTTAAACATTCTGAAACGCAACACTTTACACCATTACTCATCTACCTACATAGCCCTGGTGGAAAGCCTCAAGCAAGCTAAACTTTCCTTTACAACTTCAGTGTGACTGATTCAAATCTTTTTATTATGATGAGGCTCAGGACCAGAGTGAGTTAAGAGTTGGAAGACACTCTCAACTTCAAAATTGAAAATGATATATTTTCTTAGTTCTTTGAAAAATGCTGCAAGACATGTTTAGAGAGCTGCCATAGGAGAACTATGGGAAACGTAAGAGGCAGCTTACCTCCCCAGCCTCCCTCCCCTTTCTTCCCCGGCTCTGCTCCCTCTCTGTCAGTTCTACCTCTCTTCCTTTAATATCCTAGTATATAGTCTTGGTCTTTTCCTAATTTAAGACTTTACTGCTTGGAAAGGAGGGAGCATATCACCTGCCTTGGATGATACTATGTCCAGCACATCACAATGACAGGTACTCAAATATTCATCTATTTGTTCATTTCCTAAGCTTTTGTCCTCTATGCTGGGACAAAACAGGTATCAACTATCCTTTGATATGATATACATGTATCAACTATCCTTTGATGGGAGAAATGATAAGGCTCTTCCCTTAACCAGAGAAGCACATGCCTGTGCCTGCCTATACTGTAGAAGGAAGTTTATTCGTGTCCTAATAGCGTTCAAGTGCTATGGTCCATCCTATTTGGAGTCTGGAGTGTGCTAATGAGTTTTAAGTGGGCTCTTGGATAACATGACTTCTCCCCATGTGCTATTAACCTATAAAATAGCAGGGCTAACTCCACAACCATTCTTCAGCCCTTCCTTGGGTCCCATGCCAACCTTTCCCCAGTCCCTTGAGCTTTCAGTTTCCTCTTGTTACCCTCCCAGTTCCACTAAGCATTCCCCTGCTTAGGTGTGCATCACTCTACTTCACCAACCCAAATGCCAACCCAAAGCCCAAATGCAGAGGTGTTTGAGTCTTGCAGGTAGAGGAGGAGAAATACAAATATAGGGTGTTCTGATATTGGAATGTCTAACACATTCTGGGTGTATTTCCAAAATTAAAAGGAAGACAGAGCTTCAGTCTGGCACCTTAGACCACTCGGCCATCCTGACTCTCAGTCCAGAATTAGAAAATTGCCTAGCAGAGTTTCTGAACTAAAAGATAACACAGAAGGTCTTATTGAGTTATATTACAATGATGTGGAATTCCCTTAGTCTTGGAGGCAACAGCTTCAGAAAGTTGAGCAAAGAGGAGGAAGAAGGGGGGAAAAGTTCACCCCCTCAACAATGAAGATCAAGTAGAGGGAGACAGTCACCTCAGAGACCATACCAGTCATTGTGAGGCCCCAGTGCAAGCCTCAGGCTTAGATAATTGGTGGTTGAACAAAAGAAACGAGAGTAAATTTCGGAAAAGGTAATGATTTGCTTGAGCTGTGTTGAGTTCTGAGTGGCACCATCAACTCTTACCTGTTCCTTACCTGAGCTTGTGCATCAGCTTCTGTTCCCTCAGGCCTGAGCGCCTTGAGGGGAACCTGACCAAGTCTGACCAATTGGTCCTCACACTGCAGTCCAAAGTCCTCAGTGTGGCCTCCCATCCCTCAGGCACATTGCTCCGATAGCTCTCCTGTCTACTTGTTCATAGTCTGTCTTGCCTGGTAAGTGGTGAGCTCCATGAAAGCAGGAGGCATATCTGTCTTGTTCTTAATGGCAATGACTATCACAAAGCTGGTTCTAGGAGACAGTAGAACAGAGAGGAAGAGTAGAAAAATCATTATCACCCAAATAGAGATGTGAGCAATCCATTTGGTCTAGAAATTTAACTCAAAGAAGGCACGTGGAAAATTGAAGTTAATGAGTTTGCAGATAATGAGAAGAGGCAGCCAGCACTGAAATCTTGGGATTCAGTGATGATTCAGTGGCCACATGAGTGAGGAGGGATAAGCAACTCTCAGTGGACTGACTGAGAAGGAGCTGCCATTGACACAGGCAGGGAACCAGGGGAGCTTACAAAGGGGAAGAGCCCACATGTGCTATCAGGAGAATCAGCATGAGAAGGGAGGACTGAAAAGAAGTCAAGCTTGCAGGCAATCCAGGGGATAGAAGGACAAGCTAAATTCCAGGTGGAACACTTTAGAAGGCAATATTGATGGTTTCTTAAAAAAATAAAAGTATCCCCTTAAAAAGTGATAATCAAATATTTTAATTTTAAAGATTAAAAAAATTTTAAATTAATTTTTAAATTCAATATTAAAGATTTTAAAGTTTTAAAAAGTGGTTCTAGATTAAAAGAGGCTAAAGAGGCTTATCACAAAGATACATTTGACTGGATCCTGGGTCTGGAAAAATAGTGAAATCTCTAAAGTTACTTGTGTCCCCACATCAAAAAAACAGGCAACAATAAGTGCTGGTATGGATGCAGAGAGAAAGGAACACTCTTACACTGCTGGTGGGAATGTAAACTGGCCCAGCCACTATGGAAAGCAGTGTGGAGGACCCTCAAACTAATGAAAATGGAATTACCATTTGACCCAGCAATCACTCTTCTGGGAATCTACCCAAAGGAGACCTCAGTGTAGGTACAAAGGGACACCTGTGCTCAGATGTTCATTGCAGCACTGTTTATAATTGCAAGGACATGGAAACAACCCAAATGTCCCAAAACAAATGAAAGGATAAAGAAGATGTGGTATATATACACAATGGAGTATTACTCATCAATCAAAAAATGACAAATTTGATGAATTTATTAAAACTTGGATGTACTTAGAAGAAATCATACTAGTAGAAACGAGTCAGAAAGAAAAAGATAGAAATCAAATGGTTTCACTAATATATGGACAACCAAATGAAAGTACACAACGGGAGGGTGGGGACCAGCTGGAGTGGTCAGGGAGGGGAGGTGGTGGATGACCCCTGGAGATTAAATGGAGATTAAATTGAGGTGAAATATATATAAATTATTTTTTAAAATTAAAAAAATTTAAAAAATAAAGAATAAATATTTATGGAATAAAAAAATAAAGTTACTTGTGTGGCTATCTTAAGACCTTCTGCAAAGGTCCATGACATGTGCACTATCTGAGCTCGGCAAGGAATGGCCTGGAGACCGCTGTGGTTGCAGGGGAATGAGTGAGCGTTGAGGCGGGTAGAATGATCTTCAACATGTTAAGTTTGAAATGTCTGCTTGACATCCAAGAGGAGATGCTGAGCCGGCAGTTGGGTACACAAGTCTGACATTCAGAGAAGCTTTGGAAGGAGATAAAGCTCTGGGGTGGGGTGGGGGTGGGGGTCTTCAGCCTGTTAGCCACTTTCCAAGCCATGGAAATGGCTCACCAAGAGAAAGAGAATCAAGAGAAGGTGCCAAGAGTTTACACTGGGGTGCTTGGAGCTAAGTGGCTGGGAGGATGGAGAGGTCAGCCAAGGCAGTTTCGAAGGACTGGCCTTGAGGAGAGAGGAGAGCCCCAGAGAAAGTAGTGGGGTGTTGTCAAGTGAAGAGAATGAGAACGAATGGTCCCTGTGGTCTGAGACCTGTGCCGGTGGGGGTCAGCCGACATTGACCTCAGCAGGGCAGTTTTGCTGGTGTCAGGGGGAAAACACGGGCCAGGTGGGGTTCAGGAGAGACGAGAAAGGGAGTGAGTAGACACTGCGAGTGCAGACACCGGGCGCTGAGCAATGGGGTCACAGCCAAAAGGGAAGTGTGGTCAAGAGAAGTTTTGGCTTCGGCGTTTTTGTTTTGCTTTTTTTCTGTTTTGGCTTTAAGATGGGAGACAAGATAGCCAGTTCATGGGGTAATGGATGAGTGGCCCAGGGCAGCTATGAGGTCGTGAAGCTTTCCCTGACAAAGAAGGAACTCTGAGCAGGTGGGGAAACTGAGTCCAGGAGATGGGTGATATCCAGGGAGAAGAGATAACAAAGTTGGGATCCCTGGTTCCCTGCCCACACCCTCCCTCCGTTGGCCACATCCTCCCCTCCTGTTGACACCAGAATCTGACTTTTCCACAGCCGTTTTGCCTGGAGCCCAATTAAGGCAAAGATACAAACGCCGGCCAGCCCGGGCCTCATGGAGTCTGGCCTCAGGGCTGCAGCCCATTTGGAAAACGTTTTTCATTTCATTTGTGTGTTTTTTCAATTTGATTATTAAGTACTGTTTGCACATGGACAGGGGGAAGGCCTGTTTTCATTCGCTGAGTCCCCTTCCTCCCTGGCCTGCGTGCCTCCCTGGTGAGTAATGGGGAGGCTGCTTTTCTGGAACACAAGGGAAAGCTTCCAGCAAATTGCAAAAGCATGTTCCTTCCTTGAAAAATCCTTTCACACTTGTTTTTTACTCCGTTTGTAAAGTTCATGAAAAGCCTCCATAAAAGTGCTTTAAAGAGACTTGACTTTCTTTGTTCTCAATGTCGAACTTTCCTTTTTGTCTCTTAAGGGGGTATGTGATTTAAGGGGATAATAAAACATAAAGCCGGAGGGGCGAGTGGGGTGATAGAGGGAACGGAGCAAACTCAGTAAAGTCAGGGGGTTGCAGGTTGGGGGGACAGGGAGGGGAAATTCCATCTGCGTTGTCGAGCGATGAGAGCCCAGCACCACCCTGGGATCCTGCAGATTTGTTACTAAGGTTATTACCTTATTTATTTATTTTTTTTTTTGGAGACTAGTTCTCGCTGTTTTTGCCCGTGGAACCACAGGCTCACGTTGCCCAGGGTACCACGAACCCAAGCAATCCCCAGCCTCAGCTCCCCAGGTAGCTGAGATTATAGGCGCATGCCCCCTTGCCCAGCTATTTATTTGGGGACTAGGTCTCACTGTGTTGCCCGGAGCAGGACTCGAATCGTCATCCCCAGACCCTACCGCGACTCCAGAGGCTGTCGCTTATAGGCGTGCACCACCATGCCTGGCCTAATGTCCTTTTTTTTTTTTTTTTTTTGAGACTAGGTCTCGCTATTTTTGCCCATGAAACTGCAGGCTCACGTTGCCCGGGGTAACACAGACTCAAGCAATCCCCAGCCTCATCTTCCCAGGTAGCTGGGATTACAGACACATGCCACCCTGCCCAGCTATTTTTTTTTTTTTTTGGGAACTAGATCTTGCTACATGCCCCCAGCAGGACTTGAACCGCGATCCCTAGTCCTCCGACGCAGCTTCCTAGGCTACCAATTATAGGCATGCGCCACCGTGCCCGCTCAGGCTAACACTTAACACAGTACTGGGACAATGGGGCAGAGAAAGAGCAAAGGAATCAAGCCTGGGGAAGAATGACAGCTCCTTTTAGATGCGTTTCATAAGTGGCCTGGCATGTAAGGGAGGCAGCCAACGGGAAAGCAGAAAACAGTGCTGCTGGGAATCGCTTGGAAGGTTCTTGTCTGAGGCTAAGTGGGTGTCTGTGAACAGAGACAGGATGGGACAGGAGGGGTCCCATCTACAGAAAGACATCGTTCTGCTTTGGGTCATTGTCAGACTAGGGAGCTTTTGGTGCGAGGGTCGGAGGAAGAGATACGGGGTCCTAATGCCCGGTGACTCCAGGGTAGCTGCCAAGGCAGTGCTTGGAGCTTGGGGGCCTCCCCAGGCAATACTCCGAAGATACCCGCAGGCCAAGGAGAGCTCTAAACCCTGTCCTGGGGCCCCGCACCTGCACCTGCATCTGTGCAGCACTGCATGCCCTTCCCTTGTTTTCTCCCTCAGCACTAGCAAAGCTCCCACCAAAGGATGGAGAAACGGCAGGAAGCTGCCTTTTGACAAGGGCCTGAAATAGAGAAATGTCCTTTGCTTCCCTGGGGCATGGAAGACATGGGGGGGGGGAGACCTTCTCCAGCCCCAGAAATTCTGGGGTAGACACATCCTTCCTGAGGCTGTTTTGCCCTGTTCTTTCCCAGCCCCAGAGGAAGCTGGGGGGGTGGGGGGGGATAGAGTCTCAGTGTCAGTCTGTGGTGTCAGCCTGGGTTTAAGAGCTTCCCAAAGGGCAGGTGCCATATAAGTGACGGACCACCCTCCTGCGCCTCAGGAGACCAGCAGTGTGCCCCACCCCTTCCTTCCCAGACAGCGCTGGGCCCCAGGTGCCCAGGGCTTCTGCTGCTCAGGAAGCCTCTCTGGGGGCACTACTGCCAACCTGACAGCCCCCTCCCTTTCTTTCCTTCTTCCTTGCCCCAGATGGTCAGTTGCCTTCTCTCTGATTCGTCCTCTCGCCCCCTCTCTTTCTCTTCCTCTTTCTGACCCTTAGATTCCCCCATGCCCTCCCACTCCCTTTGGCCAAGAGCAGGGAGCTGGCCTCAGGGGCCTCAGCTAGGAACTGATTTCCTGCGAAGTGGTGCTTTCCCCAAAGGCCCCCACACCCTCTGCACTCGGGGGTTTTCCCCCAAAACACCCTCAGGGGCACTCAAGGGAGGGCAGGGACTGTTGTGCCAACCCTGACTATAATCAGCCCAGTCACCCTGCTGCCTCGACATATTTATTTCCATTCTGCAAATGGGGGAACTGAGGTCCAGAGAGGCAAAGTCACCCACTCTCGAGGCTCAGCTGCCACGGCTGAACCCGACTAAGGAGTCACGGACCAATGCACCGGGTTCCAGCTCGTTAGGAATGATCTATGGAATGATGCAACACAACCTGTTCGCATTGGGTCCTTCTGAGCCTCAGCCTCGTGCACCCTCCCATGGAAACACCCAGTTTCCTCCCACACCTCAACCCTCCAATTTAGCAAAGCTTCATCTAGTCTGCACCTCTTCCATCCCCGCCCCCCACCCCTCGGGCTCCAGCGGTAGCCGTGAAGGTGGGGGAGATTGTGTTCTGACACTGCTCCGAACTCCTCAAGGCTGCCACGCACAGCAGGCAAACATTTGCCTGCAGTGCAGTTGTTGCTGCTTTGCAAAACCCAGGTCCATCCACCTCTGCCGTGAACCTGCGCCCCCGTTCATTGCCAAGGTGTAGGGAACTCAATAAAGAGATGTCATGGAAAGCAAAGAAGATGTTCACTTTCGAAATGTCCCGGTGGAGAAGTCTGGGCCAGATCCCTGCTACTCTCGATCTGAGCTAAACGGTCCTTTACCAGGACATGTGTTGAGGCAGAGTCTGTTCCAGAAGCCAGAAAGAGTCACCCCCCCCCACCCCACCCCCCCTCACACACACACCCATGGCTCCTGGAAGGCTCTTTTCAGAGCATGCTGGTTTCTCTGCGGCTGCTGTGTGTCTGGGTTGATGGGCTTGAGCGAGGTGGCTGCCGCTCAACCAGCACGCGCGGCTCAGCGTGGTTCGGAGGAGTGTTTACGGGGCTCCCCGCTAATGATTCCCATTTATGGAACATGTGTGGAGCAGCTAAGTGGGGCCGGCTGAGACAGGACGTCAATAAAGGCTGGGCATGGAGGCCCGGCTGCACGCACAGGCTTCAGTGAGCAGCTGCAGGGACAATTCTGGGGCAAGCTTTTGGGAGAGTCTGAGGGGACCCAGAATCCAGCTTTTCGGCATGAGCAATGCTCCGACGGACACAGCTTTGCTCAGGAGGCTGTGCCAGGCTGATAGGGTAAGTTCAACAGTAAAAATGACAGCGGTCCTAAGAATAAAAGCAACATTTACAGAGTCGGGTGTGTAAGCGACAACCTATGGGGTCACGGCTGGGGTTGGGGAATCATGGTTTGAGACCCATTCGGGGCAACACAGCGAGACCTAGTCCCCCAAAAAATAGCTGGGCATGCTGGTGCGTGCCTGTAATCCCAGCTATTTGGGAAACTGAGGCTGGGGATTGCTTGAGTCTGTGGTACCCCGGGCAATGTGAGCCTGTGGTTCCCTGAGGGGAAAAAAGGGAGACCTAGTCTCAAAAAAAAAAAAAAAAAAAAAAAAAAAAAAAAAAAAAAAAAAAAAAAAAAAAAAAAAAAAAAAAAAAAAAAAAAAAAAAAAAAAAAAAAAAAAAAGCAACGTTTATGATCTGTTCACCTCTTGCAAGACATGGTGCAAAGCAAGCATGTGACTTTTTTTAATATCATTTAGTCCCCCAGTGAGCCTGTGAGGTTGGTACTAATTTTGAGTTCGTTGGTTTAATCTCCAGGGTACAGATGAAGGAATGGGCATGGAAACTTGAAGTCTCTTGCATAGACTAAGACTTGTGGCTGGAGATTTGCAGAACTGGGCTGTCAACCCTGGCGGTCTCACTCCACAGCCCAGGGGTACAGATGTGGAGAAGAGAATTCTAGAAAGTCACTCATCATTCGAGGTTTCAGTGATGGCAGGATGGTACAGTGGTTAGAAGCATGCATGTTGAGAAGTGTTAAGAAGACCTGACCTTGACCTCCAGTTCTGTTACTTACAAGTTGCAGAAAAGCCTTCAGCCTTGCTTTAGGCCCTGAATATAGTAACACCTGCAGAATCAGGCCATGTGAGCGTGAAACCCCACATCTACACCCACACCCCTGAGGTTGGTGGAGCTGTGAGTCTGAGGTGGACCGGGGGAGGCAGGCAGGAGATTTGCAGAAGCAAATCTCCAGCCGCAAGTCTTGGGTAATACATGAAACTATCCTGAGCCTTAGTTTCCTCGATGTAGAATGGAACGACGGGGTCGATCACAAGAGGGGTGTCAAGGGCCACACAGCGTTGGGGTGAGGAGCCTGCTTTGCTGTTCCCACTGTCCTGGGAAAGCTGGGTTGGAGCCACCTCTTTGAGCACAGCCGCCTGGCACATTGCGCACAGTTACAAGCAGTGAAGGAAAGAGAAACCCGACCTTCAAAGTCCATATGCGCTGCAGGGGGAAGATGGGACCAACAAAAATAAAGCTTCATTAGAAACAAAAATGACATGTCCTAGACACACATAATTGTAGATAATCATTTGCAGGCATGTGGAGATTTGTGCAGGGGCAGCGGCATTGGGCTGAGGTGCTCAGGAAGACATCTGGGAAGGTTCTGGGAGGAGGGTCATTAGGGCACAGGAAGGAGGTTCTCCCTTCCCCCAGAGTGGAAAGCTTATCCTTGCCCTGCTCATCTTATGTTCCCAACATTCAGCACACAGTAGGTGCTCAAGACTTGCTTACTGAATGAGAACAGGACACAGAGAAGGAGTTCTGAGGAGGGGAAATGAACAAATCGTGTGGGGGTGACTCAGAGGAAGGGCAGGCGCCCATGAACTGTTGAAGGCATGCATTTATTTTTCTTCAGTGCTTTCTGCCAGGAATTGGCCCATGATAAAGGGAGGAGGGAGGGAAGAGAGAAGGAGGGAGGGAGAGAGAAAGAGAGAGAGAGAGAGAGAGAGAGAGAGAGGGAGAGGGAAGGAGAGAGGGAGAGAGAGAGAGACTTATTTAGGCAGGATCACTCTAGCCCACCTTCTTGTGTAAACACACACAACTCCTAACATTAGATCATGGCATGAGGAAGTTTTTGGTTGTTCCCTCCCAGATTTGGTCCCCACTTTCTCCTTACTTATTGCACCACAACTGCATTTAAGATTCTCTCCCCCTCCCCCCTCCAAGAGATAGTTGCTATTTTGGCTTTGCTGGTTTCAACAGGACTAGCCTGAAGCTGTTTCATAGAATTCCCCTTCCTGAGCATTTTCAGTTGAGCCATGAGCATTATCTTTACCTGGGCTATGGAAGACACATACTAGCTCAGAATGCTGGGATGGGTCACCATACTCACCTCTTCGCAAGGGGAGGTAGCTGTGCTGCCAATAGCTTAGCCAGATCTCAGTGACAAAGGGTGCCAGCGCTTGACTGGAATCAAGCGCTGGTTCCAGTCCATTGTTGCTGTGCCCAACATATCCTTGCTTCTTTCCATCTTTCCATCCATCTTCCTTCCTCCACATTATGTGAACTTTGAAGTTACAGTATCAGATATAAAGACAACAGCCCTGTGGTGATAGCCCAGTTCCCTCTCACAACTGCAGGTCTAATCCATGTCACAAATCTGGTGGCATAGTGATCTGGAGAACCAGAACCGTTTGCTACCTCTAATTGAGCTCTGACTCATGAAGATACTGTGTGTCCTCAGCTCAAGAGTGAATTCAAGTTGGTTTGAACCAACCTGATATTCCCTGTTGCTCAACTGTAATCGATTTAGGGTGGGCATGTGGGCAAACAGACCTGGATCTAAAAAAGAGACACACAGAAAAGATACTTTCAAGTGGGCTTTACCAGAAACACAACAAAACTTGACTATATCAGGGTTGGAACTTCAGCTCTGTAACCATGTCCAAATTATCTAGAAAACCAAGCCAAAGACCAAGCTAGAAAGGAAAAGTAGGGACAATATGTGTGACCTTGATGATAGAGTTGGTCTGAGGAACTGACCTTCCTTGAAGCCGCCTAGTCCTGGCGATCCAGTTATGTGAGCTGATGTATTTCCTATTGGGTTTCTGAATGCCAAGAGTTTGTTCCTTGGCACATGTCACCCAATTGATCATCCAAGTCAAAGATTCATGGCAAAGAGACTTTTTAAATTATGTGAATCAGCTAGAAGACAAAATCATTGCTTCAAAAGCACTGTCTCCTCTTCCTAAAGTGACTAAAGAGCTTTACAGGGTTATTGATATATGGATAGCGGAGGGGAGTGACTGCAATGTCCAGAATCTCGGTTGCACAGGTGTAGTGTAATTTCATGCCTCTTCCCGGGTCACATGTTCAGAAAATGATGACCAGTTGCCCCCTTAGGTGGGGATTTTATTGCATAAATGAGTTTTAATAAACCTAAGGTAATATTAGGTCACTCCACATGCTGCATTTAACCAGTTTGGGCAGGAGTGAATGTCTGAACTTTAACTAAATAGCCTTAAGGGTTTTTTCTGATCACTGCAAGTTTGCTTTGTAAGCCTTCTGCCTTTTGGATAACAATTGTTTAAGCCAAATGAGACAGGATTTCTGATTCATGTAGCCAAAAATTAACAGAGTCCAATTCCCACCTCAAACTGAGCTTCAGATTTTCTTCTTGCAATGAATCCCAAAGCTTCCAACCACTAAGAATCTCTCCAAAAGGGGTATGGTCAGTGTGATGTGAATCCAGTATCCAGCCTCTCCATGCTGTGTCTTGTCAGAGAGACTGGAAGAACTTCTCAACAATCAACACAGACTTTAAAAGTAAACAATAGAATTTACAATTACCAGCAAGATTTACAGAAAATGGGATAAGGCTATAGTAATAATCAAATCTATCAATAGATTTGATAGCAAGCAGCAGAAAGCTCAACTCAGCCTGGTTGTAGCACCCTACCTGCTTTTTAGAACTCATCTCTCATCACTCAGACTCTTTGCCCTGTGATGCTGGAGTGCTGTTCTCAAGCTACATTCCAGACTCTTGTGCCAGTTGATAGTCTGTGAGGTTCTGCCCTTAGGAAATACTAGAGGGATATCAGGAGGCAGGAGAAGAGGAGAGGGTCTACATTTCTGTCCTTCAGTTCCTGCTAACATCTTTTCAGTAGGAGCAGACAGTAAATTCCACTTCCCGGGTCCTTTCAGCCCTTTCACTACCCCTCACCATTACATAGCAGAGCTACTGATGCCACCCCCTCAACCCTGGCTGTGGGAGGTGAATGATAACTGGTATATGCAACTGCATATGCTTCTCATCCACAGGGCATGTGGTCTGGAACATCAGAGCAAACTCCATGGGGGCAAGGCACCCATCACATCTTGCTCCTTCCTCAATGGTTTGAGTCTATCTAGCGCTGAATATAAGTGGTCTGCCCAGGACTCTGACACCACGTTTCATGAGACCCCTCTCAGGCATCTTATGACTAATATCTACCATCTCCTCTTTTCCTGCTTGTTTTAACATTCTTACGCTTAGTGTTACCTCATCCTTTTCTTGATCACTCCCTTGTGTGGAAAGTTATTTTATTAATAAGATTCTTTATTTTGAAATATCTAGCGTGGTTTCCCCTTTCCTGAGCAGACCCCAACTGAAAGAGTAAACTCACTGCATCATGGAACCTGAGAGCCCAGGACTGTTTTGGGCACAATTAGTTCCAGAGGGTCTGCATCTTCTTAGGCTTCTGTTCTGTTCCCTAACATTTTCTTAGCACTGAGCTCTTCTTTATGGCTTGCTTTCAGGATGGCTTCTTTCCAGGTGGCAAAAATGGCTTCAGCAATTCTATTCCTCATATCTATAAGCCTCCACACCTGTAAGGAAGAAAGAGACTGTCTTTGTCCCAAAAGTCTGGATGAGAGCTCCAAAGGTCACATTGCTACATCTGTCTTTTTGCCCAACACTGAATTAATCACTGTGACAAAGGCCCTGGTTCATTGATTGGCTTAAGCTAGATTACGTCCTCCCTCCCCACAGCATAGAGCTCTGGGGCCTGGAAATGAAAATTGGGACTTTCTGGGAAAGTGATAGACACTGATGAGATCAACGGTGATTCTCTACACTTCAAAGATTGTCCATGGCAGTCCCAAGTTCATGTTTCTGGTTTTTAAAAATACAACAGCTTGTTGTCCAACTGTATGGTAGTGACTTTTTACGCACAACGCCAAAGAGACCAGCCCCCAAAGAAATAATTGATAAGTTGAAGTTCATTAACTTTCAGACTGTCTGCTCTATGAAAGCTACAATCAAGAGAATGAGAAGATAAGTCAAAGACTGGAAGGAAATACTTGCAAATGAAACTTCAGAAACAGACTGTTATCTGAAATCTACCAAGTAGTTTTAAAATTCAACAATAGGAAAACAAACAACCCAAATTAAAAATGGGCTAAAGAGCTTAACAGACACCAAAGATAGGTTGTTGCAAATAAGAAATGAAAAGAGAATCCACATCCTATGTCATCAGGGAAACACAAATTAAAACAGCAATGAGATACCAAAACACACCTATTAGAATGGCCACAATCCAGAACTAATGAGATGAAATGTTGGCAAGGATGAGGAACAGGAACTCTCATTCATTTCTCATGGAACGCAAAATGGGGTAGCCACAAAAAATAACTTGGCAGTTACTTATAAAGCTAAATATATTCTTACCATTTAATCTAGAGTGAAACTCCTCAGTATTTACTCAACAGAGTTAGTTGAAGAGTTATATCTACACCAAAACCTGCACGCAATTGTATCATGGTTGCCAATTCTTATAATTGTCACTTCTTAGAAACAACTAAGGTATCCTAAAGTGGGTGAAAAAACTGTAGTACATTTAGACAATAGAAGAATATTTAGCCCAAAAAAGAAATGTCATCAAGTTGTGAAAAAGACAGCGAGGAAATCTAAATGCATATTACTAAGTGGAAAACTAATTTGAAAAAGTATGCATACTCTGATTCTAACTACAGGATATTCTAGAAAATGCAAACCTATGGAGACAGTTAAAAAGGTCAGTGGTTTCCAGGTTTGAAATGGGTCACAGATCACTGATGGGGCACAGGGTTGGGGTGAGGGTGACATTGTGCAATGGTGAATACTTGTCATGATGGTCTAGATTCATAAAACTTACAATACCAAAACTGAACTCTAAAGTGAACTACAGACTCTGGGTGATGATGCATCAGTGTAGGTTCATAAATTATAGCAAATGTCCCACTCTAGTGGAGGAATCTGTGCATATGTGGGAGCATGAGGATATAAGTCTCTATACCTTTGCCCCAATTTTACTGTGAACCAAAAATCATTCTAGGAAAAAAAAAATGCCTTTAAAGTCATAGACACATGTATAGATGGGTAAATAGCTTTGAAAGAAATTATCTTTATAAAAGAAGTCCTAGATGGATAGATTTATCTAAATGTAACTTGATTTTTAGTCTTATCTGAAATATCTTCTCTCATGAGAAATAATCGCCTTTAGGCAACCCTGTGTCTCAATTCAGGTTTCCAAAGCCACCTATGAGGGAAACATGGATGAGTTCTGAGTTCAGATAAGTTGTCTCCTTTTCGTTTGTGGTTAGAGACATGATAAGGAAGACACGGCTCAACCATGATTCTAGGGAATAGTTTTCTATTTTTAACTTAGATTAATTCACATTCATTGGAAGCACAACCTAAGAAAGCTTGCTTCTCTCCCATCCAGCCAGGAGCTCGCCCCAGGCACAAGTTTGGAAGATAACAGTGAGCTTCTGTCATCAGTTGCCAGCTTGTAACATCACCTGCCACTGCTTGGGCCTTCTAGTCTCCCTTAAAATCAAGTTACTCTGCAAAATGACTATTATTTTCTTTTACTTTCCTCTTTCTCTCCCTCATTTTCAAAAGCAGTTTTATTAAGATATAATGTATATACGACTAACTCATTTAAAATGCACAACTGAATAACCTTAGGGTAGACCATGATGTTAGATATATATATATATATATATATGTATGTATAAGTACATATAGACACATGTATGTATGTGCAAGCAATAAAAAATTATATAGGACAATAAATAAAATGCTCAACTTAATGTCTCTTAATATAGTCCCGGTGTTATACAACCAGCAGTATAATCTCTTCTAAAATAGTCTTATCACCTCCCCCTAAAAAAAACCCTGTAACCATGTGCCCCCTTTTCTAGCTCTAAGAAACTACTACTCTCTATAAGTGCTAATTTTAGACATTCCATGAGTAGAAGCTTCAACAGATGCTTATCTATGATGAGAATCTTTCATTTAATGTAATGTTTGTAGGCTGACTCAGGGTGGGTCAAGAATCAGTACTTTCTTAGAGCTGAATAATACAGATACCTTACATTTTATTTATCTATCTCATGATGGCTATTTGGGTTTGTCCTCTTTGTGGTTATTATGAATAATGTTGCTATGAATATTTGTGCAAAAATTTCATGTAGCCATGTGTTTTCACTTCTCTTGGGTAGATACCTAGATGTGAAATTGCCAGGTCATATGGTAATTCTATATTTAACTTTTGATCTCTTCCTCTTTTTTAATCAGAAAAAGAATTAAGGCCCAGGAAGATGAGCTGGTTTGTCAAAGGTCAAACAGCAAGGTCAAGACTCCATGTAAGTTAGAACATGATGTTAGTAGCCATGTCCCAGAACAAGGGCATTGTTTTCCAGATGGGCTTCACTCTCTGTGAAGACACCCAGGAGCTTATGGTACTTTTCAAGGGCAGCAGTCATCATCACAAAATATATTTAATCTCATTATTATCTTTCACTGAAATAAACTCTACTGGGGAATAACATTAACGAAGTCTCACATGGTCATACAGTGAACTAGATAGTTTTCTAAGCCTTTAACAGTTAATCACACAAACCTGTAAGTATAATCATCATTATCATCACCAACAGTGTACAGATGAGGAAACTGGGGCACCGGAAGATTAAAAAACCTACCATTGAGTCCACAAACCCAGGAAACCCTTTATGTTTCACTGGGTCTTTTCTTATGGAAAGAGAAGTCTTTGACAAGACTTCTGAGGTACTGGAATTGCAACAACATGGGCACTCCCAGTGACCCAAGGGAGTCACATAAATCCTGCTCAGTGCAGCCAAGGCAGGCTGGACTCAGGGACCCAGACTTGGTCTATTGGAAACCAAGCAAGTTTCCCTACTTGCTTCTTCCTCTCTTTTCTTCATTTTTTTTTACTGTTACTATTGCCTTTTATTTCCCTGTAAATTTTACTTGTCAATCATTTACATCAGTATATAATTCGGGGATTACAACTTCACTTCTTCACATGTGCTTATACCTCATTCACCCCCAACCAAAGCCCCAGTGCCACAAGCCTATCACTTCCCTCTCCACCTTCTTCCCCCTCCTTCTCATCCTCTCTGGTAACCTGTATATTTTTCATAGAGTTTCAGAGCTATTCTTGTTTTGTCAGCTGGTTTTCCTTAGTTATTTAAACTCCCCAAATGAGTGGCCACCCAGTAACTGTCTTTCATGTTCTGACTTATTGCAGTGAGCAAACACCATCACCTCAACATTCATTTATCTTGTCCCCAAAGTCACTATTTCATTTTTTTTAAGAACTGAGGAGTTTTCCATTGGGTATATATTCTGTAACTTCTTTATCCAGACATCTGCTAAGGGAAAACTAGGTATCTTGTCTACCAAGGATGCTGCTGCTATGAACACGGGTATGCATTAATCTTTTTGGTTTAGAGTTTTTATCTCCTCTGGGTAAACGCCTAGCAGTGGTATTGCTGGATCATATGGAATTTCCATTTTTATATTCTTTGAGGACTCGCCACCTATTTTCCTTAGAAGATATACCAAATTGCATCCCCACAACAGTGGAATATTTTCTCCACACCATCCCCACCATTTGTTGTTTTGGGTGATTTTAGGTCATTCTTACAGGGTTGTGCTGCTCCCTTTCTTTTTCCAATCTTTACTTCAGCTGGGAGGGCGTGTGATGGGTGCATTGCTCACTCACACACATTTATTCCACTCCATCTAGTTCTGCCCAAGCCCTGCTCTCAGTGAGTCTGTTCCTGGCCTCCATACACAGCCTGAAAGAACTTTCCAGGGAATATCATTTACAAAGCTGCACGTAGCCCTTCCACGTGCCAGGCCATTTTATAAGCCTTTAATAAATAGTTCTTTAATCCTCCAGCAGCCATATGATGTGGGTTGCTTTCATTATACTCACCTACAGTATACAGGTGAGGAAACTGAGGCACTGAAAGGCTAAGCAACCACCCACAATTGCTTGAGACCTTGAGCCTGGGAAACCCTCTGTGACCTGCTGAACCCCTTGCTCATCTGAAAGGATCTCAGTCCTAACATTAGCTCCTCTCCATGCTTCTCTGGCAGTGTCCCACTCCACCAGAAACATTGCCCTTCAGATGACCAGCTTTTGTAAGAAAATGATAAACAATTTTTTTTGAGACTAGGTCTCGCTGTTTTGGGCCATGGAATCTCAGGCTCATGTTGCCCAGGGTACCACGGACTCAAGCAATCCCCACCAGTCTCAGCTTCCCAGGTAGCTGGGATTACAGGCAGGTGCCACCACACCCAGCTATTTTTTTGGGACTAGGTCTCACTGTGTTGCCCCAAGCGGAACTTGAACCACGATCCCCAGATCCAGCCATGACTCGATAGGCTGTTGCTTACAGGCATGCACCACTGTGCCCAGCTTGATAAACAATTTTACAGGATGATTTAATTCTGGGAGAGGAGAGCAGGCCATGAAAAACAAAACCAAAGCAGCACATTTTCAGGAGAGTCCTGGTAGATGTGGACGATTCTTTTCCACACAGGAAACAAGTAATTGAAGGACAATAACAATTAAAAAATCCGTTTTCTTGGTGGCTTTGAAAGACAAGGGGTAATACTTGTGCTCATTCATACTGGCCTGCTTCTCTTGGTTAGAGAGAGGGAACTCAACGTCCCTGGTGTGGACTGTCTTCAGGTTCATGCTGAAGAAGTCAGTCCCACAGGTCAGGGTTTTCGTGTTCTGTGAGAACTGAGGAAGCAGGTGAGCACAGGCTGGAGGGAGGCTACCAGCTTTGGTCCCTGCGCCTTACGCCCTAACGCTGAGCCTTTGTCCTGGGCTCAGGTCCCACAAGATCTTGAGACAGCAGTGAGAGAGTATTTAATTCATCCGCTTGGGGGTAGCAGGAAGTGCCAGGAAGGAGAGGGAGATAAGAGAAATGGAAGGGAAGAAAGCCCATCCTGAGCTTGCTTCAATGGTAGGTTACCACAGGGCATGACTGAGCATTAATCCCAGCTGGGATCTTGGGGAGTTGTGTGGCACTCACCTCCCCTATGTCTTATGCAGGGGTGCTTAGCCACTGCTCCCTTCAGACACAGGTTGAGTCCCCCCACCCCACCCTGGGGTGCTGACTTCTCTCTACTCTGGCCCTTCCCCACCACGGCTGAGCTGGCAGGTGTGTAACCAGAAAAAACTCTCAGAAAGGGATCCCAGTGTCATATATGGTATGAAGCCTTCAGAATGCTGAGTGGCCAGAACCTAAAAGACAATGATCCTGCTTTCCACAGACCATAAAAAGGAGCTAATAATAGGAGGAATAAAAACATCAATGCTAACTTTAGAGTATGGCTGGGAGAGTCAATGAGGTAACATGTATGAAATCCTGCAAATTTACATTTACATGTAAATTTATGTGATATCTCAGTGTTTCATTTAATGATACTGATACTGATGACACAAAGATTCAGTCATGTTAGCCTTCTCCACCTTCTTCACAGGAGCCTCTCATCAATGATTCCTTCCCCCATGGATTTCAAGTCTTTGCTCAGTGATTTTCTCTTTTGTTTTATTTTATTTTTATTTGTTTTTTCCAAATGATGCTTGCTCAGGTCAAGTAGGCTTACATTTTTGTATCTACCCCAGGGTTTATAAGTTCAAACTTCTATAATTGTATACTCTCCAAGGTGTCTGGAGGTGACTTCCCTCAGTTGGGTAAACTTTCCAACAGAGGGGCGGGGGGAACCCTGCTCAAGAGCCCTTCGACCCCCAGGTCTGGATCTTACAACTTGCAAAAAATGAACAGATGTAGCCTTTATTGTCATTTTTACATTTTAAGATTCCACTTTGGAGGCAGGTTTTATGTCAGCATGGGGCATGATTCTGAGAAGCAGATGAAAGTAGACCTGGTCCCTAGTGTCTATTTTTTTTTCCTCCCACAAACCACCATTCCTGTTGATTTTCTGTGTAACTTCGGAGAGTGTGTATTTATTTACATTAATCTAAACTTAATTCTTACTTCCCTCTTTTTTTAAACAAAGGTATCACACAACACGTGCTGTTGTTCACCTTGCTCTGTCATTGTACCCTACACCCCCCAGGTACCCTTAGAGAACTTTTTCTTGCTCTTTTTAAACAGTTGTATAATATTCCTTACAACTTCATTGCAGAAATTAGATGATACCTGACTTATTGCAGAAGCTAGCTGATGCCTGACTTAGGATGGTTTGACTCATCATTTTTTTACTTCATAATGGTGTAAAATATAGCCAAAACTTGGTATCTTTCTGAAAAACATGATGCTTATCCATCAGCAAGCGTCAATGCCCAGGGCTTGTCCCAGCTATTTATACAACTCAACAGAAGGAGAAACTTATTACCCTATCACTATAAGGGCCCCATCATCCAGCAACTAATGTAGTTTCATGCTTCAAACATTATTCTGATCCATGTGCTTTCAGCCATGTACACTGTGGTGAGAATACTGTTTTTCACTTTTAGTATGCAATAAATCACAGAAGATTTCAACACTTTATTATAAAACAGGATTTGTGGCCGGACATGGTGGCACATGCCTGTAGGTGGCAGCCTAGGAAGCCACAGCCAGGACCAGGAATCACGGTTCGAGTCCTGCAGGGGGCACGTAGTGAGACCTAGTCCCCAAAAAATAGCTGGGCATGGTGGCACATGCCTATAACCCTCAGCTGGGAAGCTGAGACTGGGGATTGCTTGAGTCTGTGGTACCCCGGGCAATGTGAGTCTGCAGTTCCATGGGCAAAAATAGCGAGACTTAGTCTCACAAAAAATAAAAATAAATAAAATAGGATTTATGTCAGATGCTTTTATCCAACTGTCAGCTAATGCACGTGTTCTGAACACATTGACAGTAAGCTGTGATGTTTAGTAGGGGAGGCATAGTAAATGCGTTTTCAACTTACCATAGCTTTAACTTGCAATGGTTCATTTGGATTTAACCCCATTGAAATAAAGAAAGAGCTGTGATAATCTCCAGCCATCAGTGAGGCAGCTATGGGTCAGTTCCATGCCTGTGCTTAACAAGCATGGCTTCATTGTATCCTTATGACCCAGGGGGGACTAGGAGCTATACTACCACCATTGAAAGAAGAAACTGAGGTTCCCAGGGAGATTCAGTGCAGGACCCACTGTGACACAGCAGCTAAGTAGAGTCTTGGAGGTGAGCCTAGCTTGTATCCCTAACCCACTGAGCCTCCCTCATCCCAGGAGAGGCTGGGACCCACCACCATGAAAATGAGGAGCATTGCAAAGACTTCAATGCCAAGTTGTATATTTCTTTGGCAACATGCCATACCACATTGCGTGGTTTATTTTATTTGCGAACATATTTCTAGAATTTCTTGTAATTTTACCTTTAAAGGATTCCATTTCAGACATGAAGAGTGAATTACTAGAAGGGATTATTTGAAGGACTTATCTGAGAATTTGGGGTGCTGCTGGTGGAATGCTGCAGAGCAGCTGTTTTCAGTGAGCTGAACCCCTGGTGCCAGCAGAAGGGAGATACTGTAGAGCTGTCATTGGACTATCCTCAAATCCGAGGGAGGGACCTGAGCTTAAAGGAGGAAGGTGGCACTGTGCAGTGAGAATATTGACTGACCCTGGGAACAGGGTGAGAGCAGGACAGCATCTAGAATCATCCGGTCCAACTGAGAGAAAAACAAGGTCACAGTGTTCCCAAATTCAGAGGGACTGTAGCCAAATGCAATTCACCAGATCCCTAATCCAACATTCTGTCTGTTGAGAGCTGAACGTAGGGTACAAGAGAAGACAGACGAGAGAGATAGACACAACCATAGAGGCTGGGGCTGAATGAATGTGTGCATCATCCAGCAAATTTGAATGATGCCACCAGTCCTTATAAAGGTTTCTGACAAAGGAAAAAAGTGGTTCAGGCAGGTACAATTCAGGATGCGTTTCAAAGGAAGGCAAATGGTGAGGGGGTAATAAAACTGGTTAACATGTTAATTCCTGAGAGGTAATTGGGGACAGGGGGATAGCTTCCAGGTGGTCACTATCTCTGTTAATAGAGATTTCCACTGGTAAACGTTTTTGAAGGGGCAGTGGCACTATCACGTCTTCAGAGGATCTCAGTGCTAGATTTTGTCTCCAGTTTGCTGGAGACAATTAAAGCAAGATGGAGTTTGCTCCATCTCAAATGCACGAGCCCATCTGGTCTGTGAACAGCATTCCACATCTGTGTGCCTCTACTCTGAAGGCAAAAGCACTGAGTGTGAGAGAGAGAGAGAGAGAGAGGAGAGAGAGAGAGAGAGTAGTCTGTGGTATTGGGTAGAAGAAGGAAGAAATCTATGCAGGAATTTATATGGAAGTATGCAGTACAAGGAATGGTGAGGAAGAGAAACGAGGGGCAAAGAGTAAAAAGGGTTAATAAGAAAGTAAACCACAGAAATTTTTCTAGTATGGCGCCCATATGAGAAAATTGGACAATAACAAGTGCTGGCATGGATATGGAATGGAACACTTTTATGATGCTGGTGGGAATGCAAACTGGTCCAGTCACTATGTAAAGCTATGTGTAGAGGACCCCCAAACTAATGAAAACGGAAGTACCATTCAATCCAGCAATCCCACTTCTGGGAATTTACCCAAAGGATACAAAAACACTAATTCAAAAGGACACTTGCACTCGGTTTTTTATTGCAGCACTATTTACAAGAGGCAGAATATGGAAACAACCCAAATGCTCCAAAACAGACAAATGGGTCAGAAAGTTGTGGTATATGCACACAATGGAATATTACCCATCAATCAAAAAAGACAAGTCCTTTGCACAACATAGACGGAGCGAGAAGGCATCATGTTAGCTAAAATAAGTCAGAAAGAAAAAGAGAAATACCAGATGATCTCACTTATATGAGAGATAAAGGAAAAACAGATAAACAGACAAGAAAAATTTAAAACTGTCAATAGAATTGAAGCATAGAGCAAGAGAAGGGGAGGAGAGTGAAATCAGGGGAGGAATGGGCACAAGGTGATAGGTGGTTGGAGAATCTTAGGGTAGATAGACAATGATGTAATATATATACATAAAAGATCAAAAAAAGAAAAAAGAAAAAAGAAAAAAGAAAAAAGAAATCCTTCCAGTATTCTTGACAGTCCTGAGCATCTCCAGTCTAGAATTTTGTCGCCTTTAATTCCATGACAATGCTTGACAACTTGATGGGTATTTATTTGGTGGCAGTTTATTTTCACAACTGCAGTCACAATAGATTTAGGAGAGCTCACTTTCCTTGACAGCTTCACAGAAGCTCTCTTCAGTGTGTCTGTCATTCTACATGTGCAGAGACATATATCATTGTCTGCTTAGCAACCATTTTACCTCCTTTCAAGTGGAGTCACACAAAATGATATCAATTAATAGTGGATAAATGATAGTTCTCTAAATATCTTTTGAATTTGGGGAAAGGAAAATTTCTTTCTTCTATAGTTGTCTTAGCATCAGAAGATAAACCTAGAGATGAGAAGTCTTCTTTAGAAGGACATTGAGAATAAAGCCAACACAAAATAAAAATAGAACACAATGATTCCAACTGATACATCTCAAGCACCTGAATCCATTCAGGAATTGCCATTCCTGAAGCAATTATATCAACACTTTTACAATATAGGAGGCATTAATTTTCTCTTCGTGCATGTGACCAACATTATGACTAAGAACAGGACACCGGAGTTTACATCTAGAATTTGTCATTTCCAAGTTATGTAACACTGGGCAAAATACAATCTCTCTGTCTCAATAGTCTAATCTATAAAATAGAATAATCATAGTATCAATCTCATAGGGTTGATTGAGGATTAAATGAGTTGATATATGAGAAGTATATGAATAGTGCCTCCCATATAGTTAGCCTATTAGTCACCATTAAAAAAAATAATATCAAATATTATGCTCCAGTAACAAACAACCCCAACTTAGTGGCTTAAAATAATTTTTTTCTTTTTTTAATTTCCTTTTTAAGAGACTAGGCTTTGCTATGTTGCCTGGTCTAGTCCAGATCCCGCGGACTCAAGCGATCCCCAGCCTCAGCCTCCCAGGTAGCTGGGAATGTAGGCACGTGCCACCATGCCTGGCTATTTTTTGACACTAGGTCTCTCTATGTTGCCCGGGCTAGTCTAGATCCCGTGGATTCAAGTGATTCGGAAGGCCGAGGCTAGGATTAAAGGCACGCACCACCAAACCCAGCTGTTTTTTTTCTTCTTACACATATTACATGCTCACAATAGCATCAGCAAATACTGTGCTTATCATAATTATTCAGAAATTTGAGTTGATTAAATAGCTTCTATCTCTAATGTTGCTGATCACTGTAACGAGAAATATTTAAAGGATACACTTGGCTACCCTCATTCAAAGAGGAGGAAAGACAATCCTGCCACATTCACAGAGGGAGAGCTCTGAACCAATCACTATGTTATTTTTGCTATGTTGTAACTGACCAAGTAGCGGACATTTGCAACTGAAAGATGCACAGGTAAGCAAGAAACCATAATTTTCCCTGGTTTTATACTAAGGAGTCAGTTGCCATGACTAAGCTATGGCCTTTATTAACCTTCTCTCCCCCAAACCAACCACTTTAAATTTCGCTGATCCCAACAGTACCCCATCCAGGTGCTAGGACCACCTTACTGATGATTCCAAGTATTACTTGCTGGCTCCATGGTAGACAAGCAGAAGGAGGAAGTATCCTAAGTTCCAGAGTCACAGGTCAACAAAAGCCAGCACCAAGGAAGAAAAAAGAGAAATCCCTCTTCCAGAGATGTGGCATCTAGGCCAGCTGTTCCTAGGAGCAAAGCAGAGGTGGGGATTCAGGTGTCTGAATCCACCAAGGGAGCACTCTGGGGGTGGGTGGGGAAGATGGAGAGCATGGAGGCAGGAGCTCAACAAGGATGTGGAGTCAGGCAGAGCCGTATTCATCCTAAGCCTGCAGGGAGCCTTGGAGTATGAGGTTAACCTGGATGGCAAGGACTGGCCTTTCAGGGCCCACTGGCAGCAGGTTGCGTGAAAAGGGTGAAATTACCCAGGGAGGTAGTCCCTGCTGGGCTGGTCAAGGGCAGTTCCTGGAGAAGGTACAGCTGGGAGCGTCTAGCCTCCAACAGTCACAGCAGCAGGGGGTGGGTGCAGCAGCAGTTCAATCAAGGGGCTTGGGTAGGGCACCAGCAGCATCTATCATTGGTGGTCCCCTAAGATCCATCTGCCTATTTCCCACCAAGATTACTGCACCTCAAAAACAGCTAAGTATTGACATTCTGTGCAAGAACAGTGTCTAATATTCTCCATTTACCAGCTAGATTCACTATAAATCTTATTATCGACCTGTATGTTCAGATCTATGTCCCAAGATGCTCACAAACCCAGCCCATACAAAAGCTGCCTGGAAACCTACTATTGTATGAATCACCCTCATGCCTTTGCTCAGACTCTTTCCCCTGTTCTGCCAAGAAGTGCCCTCTCTACCCCCGACCTGTGAAATTCCATCCACACTTCAAGGCCCTCTCAGATACTGACTCCTTCATACAACTTTTCTGAATCACTCAACAGGATATGAGCTTTTCCTTCTCAAAACCTCAAAGCCCTTAGTTTGTGGAGTGGGTTCCATTTCATGGCTTTGATTCATTCAATAAGTGTTATTGCCCCAAAATCTTTTGTGAAGTCTTTAGGAAGAGTTGAGTCTTTCTCCGTTTGCAGCATTTGGTAAACACACTGAAGAATAAAGGCACTTCATTAGCATGTGTTCCATCAAACAGCTACTTTGCTGAATTGAATAACCTGGTTCCTAAAAGTCTGTCACGTTCATGCATGATCCACACCTTAGTGTTAGGAGCAACATTCAATTGACTGAACAGTTGCTGGGTGCTAGCTATGAAGTGTTTTTATCACAATAAAGACCTCATTTAACTATACTTTTCATTACCTCCTCCCCACATATGACACCATAAAGCTCAAAGAAATCCAGCAACTCACTTAACCCGCTCTCCTTTCTCATGGGCAGTTAAACCATGACTTTTCTGTGTTTTTCTAGTTTCAATGAATGAGCAATTCACCTAGGGCTCATAGATAATGAAGGAGATCAGGGAAACACACACACACATGCACACGTGCACACACACACCATATAACACAATGGGAGGAGTGCAATAGAAATATGCCTTCACAGATGGGAATGGAATCTTTGCTTCACAAGATGGGAATGGAATCTTTGCTTCAGAGATGCCTTCAGTGTGAGCTAAGTACCCTCCCATTTTATGGGGAAAGGAAAGCCACAGAGATGGACAGTGGCATGATGAACTAGACCAACCATCTGCCAGTGCCTATTCTGATCAAGAAACTTTCTACACAAACATCAGCCAAGAGAAACGCTCCCAATGCCAGTGATCAGAACTAAAGCAAAGAAGGAGCAAAATATGACAGAAGCTGGGTCAGAGCAGAAGCCCAGTAAGAAGGGGGAGATACTAAAAGGATAAAAACATGCACAAAGTGGCTACCTGCAACAAAGATACACCCGGAAAGCTAAGCACAGGTTGATGTGTCCCAGGAAAACACATCTACACCTGTGAAAAGGACATTACTCCAGGAAAGAAGAGGAAGAATCCAATGGACTAAAATTTGACCAATAACTGTCAGTGAAAGAAGAAATGGAGGGGACCTGTTTCTCCATGGGGGGACAAGGGGAAAGAAGGGGGGAGAAACACAACAAACAAACAAACAAATAATAAATAAATAAATAAATAAATAATAAATACAATTTGGAAAAGAAAGAAATAAGCCTTTAGTAGAGATGAGTAGGAACCCAGTGGAGGTGAGGGTGGAAGTAAAAAAGTGACTCAGGAATGTTTACTCCAGAGCTGAGGCTCAAGGATGAGGAGAGGTTGTCCAGGTAAAGAAAAGAAAAAGAAGAAAGCATATCAGGCAGTGGGTTCAGCACACTGAATTTAGGGAGATGGGAGGGTCTACAGAGGAATGCGGGGAGGCTGCCAATGACTGAATAAAATCAGAGTGAGGGAACACTGGCTAGAGCCAGGGTTGAAGATAAGAGGTAAGTAGATCCAAGGGTCATTGTCATTAGGTAGCAAGTAGCAGGGCAAATGCTGAGAAATCTCAAAAGAATGCCAGCATCAGGCTGATCAGAAAGTTCTCCCCAGTAGCACCAGGGGACTGTCTCCAGGGAACAAAGTCAAATACTGCTCAGGTTAACTTCTAAGAGGTTTTAGAGACCCAACAAACCTCAGTACCCAAGGCCCTTAGCAGTTGTCCCTGGCATTCAGATCATATGCCCTGGGCATTTCCAGAGTCACGTGGTAACTGATGGTGCTAGGACACGAACAAACACCTTGGGGAAGGCTCCCAGGATATGCAATACAAGAGACCGAAAGCTAAAACTCAAATGGTGATGTGCCAAGACAGTCCCACATCAATGTCACTGCCCCAGGAGCAGTCTTGGAGATCTTCACTGAGCTACTAATTCTCAAATTTCTACATGATGAGTCAGACACACAAGGCACTTGATCTTTACTGGCCAGACCCATATCCTTACTAAACCAAATGTCCTACACAATTCTTGGAGCCACCTGTGACTGAAAGTGAGAGTCACAGAACCATGCTCATGAGCTCATTCTAATTTGCAAAAATGATAACTCACACCAAGCCCTCCCCGATACTTGGAGTACAGCCTTGGTGTTAGACCACCTCAGATTCTCATTTTGACTCCCTCCATTATAGGTTGTGTGATCTTGGTTAAGATATATAAAAATAGGGCTCCTACTACAGGGTAGTATTGTTAGAACTGGATGCAGTTATGCAAACTAAATGCATGGTGAATCCTCCATATAAGATCACGGCCTTATTATTGATATCTTCTTATTCTTCTAGCAATATGCTTCATAGCTACTGAGGATGCACCAGAGTGTAATGACATTATTACAAATTAGCATATTAGGGTACAGAAAATCATTTTGCATACATGACACCTAATTAACTTAACTTTGTCTGTGAAAGTCATCACACTTTCTTTCAAAAACAAATTGCATTTTAAAATACAGTCTTCTGCTCTCAATCAGCGAGGCTCTTAAGAGCTGGATTATTGTAGGCTCCATGTCAAAATTCAGCTATTATTCCCTACTGTATTTCCTGGGTGAAAGCAATACCAGTGGTGGGGAGGAAGGAGCTAGGAATGGTTTTCTAGGCATTGCCAGAAGGGCAGGGAGGCCGGAAACAGTCTTTTACAGTCCCCATCCTGGTTCCTTTGACTTAGAACCTCTGCTTTTCCAAGAATTTGTTTCTCTTGGCTACCCATGCGGGGCAGACGTGCCCTAATAAGACCCCTTCTACCAGTCTTCCCATCAGAAAAGTGGGAGTGCTGCCTTCAATGTATTTAATCGGTTTGGTTGTTGGTTGGGTCCCCAAAGATGAAAAGAGCAAGAGAGTTCACTGCTGTATCCAAGCCGCCGTCAGTTGCTGTTTGGCCCCAAAGCAACAGCCTTCCAACTGGTTCTGCTGAGCCCAGGCTGACATGCTCTCTCCCACATAGAGAACTCCCTCAAATGCAATCTAGCCCACCAATCCCCATGGTCAAGGAGTCTCATGAGAATGACTCCCTGTGACTCTAAGCCCAGAATCCCTACTGGCTCACAAGACCACATTCTGGCTTTTGCTGATCATGCAGTCACATCCAGGTTCTCACTGGCATCTGCACCGTCACACTGGCCTTTGGACAGCCCTTCCACTGTGGGGAGCCCCCATGCACCCACCTTTGCATATGTGACATCTTTGCTGGGAGGGCACCTGCTCTCCCTGTCTCCCTCTCCCACTTCAGCTTACCTTCAATTTTCACTCCTAAGGTCACTTCCACGGGAAGCCTTTCTGACCCTCAACTAGTCCCTATGACCTCAGGCTTCTTGCTTTCCTCCCTTGTGAGTCTTATCAATGCCTCCCAAGCAGAGCAGCTACCCCACAAGTGCAGGGACAAGAGTGCTTTGTTTCCCTCCCTTTCCTCAGCACCCTACTGATCACAATGCCTGAGTGACAGCTAATTAAGAACTGATAAATATTTTTTAAATAGAAAGAATGATATAATTCTTACATCAATATGGGGGGGCTCAGAGGAAGAACTCTGGTTTATCTAGAGAAATAATATAGAAGAGTTGTTATTTATTTGATTTGATGTAGACTGAATCATTCCAATGACTAATGTAGACTTTTTTACTTCTCTAAAATATCATGCTGACAATTGTTACTTCTTGTTATCTTAATGTTCCTTTCATATCCCTCAAACCCATTGCTTGTTGGGGCTGTGTTTATTATTCCCCATGTAGGAAGTTTCTCAAGGCTTTTTGGCGGTCACTATGTCACAAAGAAGACTTGGTCAATTGAATGGAATGGAGGCAATTGGGTGAAAAGATTTTGTCTCTCACCTGATTGCCATTACACACGTCTTTTGAGTCTGGCAGTGGGAGTGAGTGTAGGGAGAGTATACGCTAACACATACTCCTCAAATATTACTGACCTATGGTTACTGCAGAAATGTTACCTTCATTATGTCACCATCTCATGTAAACCTAGAAACATTTAGGGTCATTTGACATAGCCACAACACCCAGGTCAAAGCGTGTATCTCAGTGAAGAGAAGGAACCATTTTAGGTGCTGTTGAACTTGGGTTGAACTTGAGTCACTGACTCTAAATTCTTCCTCATTATTTTGGAAATTTTCAAAAAGTAACTTTTTACCATGAGTAGTTGGAAAACATGTTGTAAAAGATGAGGGAACACATACCACCTGGAAACTAAGGAAAACTAAAGCAGGAGTACAAAGGAAGGCAAGGGAATGGTCAGTGTAGGTAGAAATGAATCATGGAAAAAACGTTGCTGGAAGTGAATATTGACTTGGAACTTGAAAGTAATTGTTGGCAGTTATTGAGGACCAAGGGGTGGAAGGTCATTCTAGGAAAGAGGAGTTGTCTAAGCTAAGGCATGGAAGTCTTGTGGGATATATGGAGGATATGTACTTTCCTTGTGTCACAAGCTGAAATAGGTCAAAAGACTGGGTTCTAGCATTTGGTAGTCCTCAAGTTAATTGATTAGGTGATAACTTCGTCAGATGGTAAGAGTTTAAGCAGTGACACATTTTTATATTGTTTCAAAGTATCTGACTTTCATGTTTCTATTAATGACAAAATAAACAAAATAACCCTAGTGGGGGAAATGAAGGAGGCATCATCTGAACACAGTGATGTGGCTAAAAGTGAGTGTTACGAGTCATGAGAAAAATCCATACCAGGTTCTCCAGATATCATACACAGGAAGAACACATCATGTTTGTGTTAGTCCTGACCAAAATGTATAACTGAACATACTCATGAAGAAGAACTGAAAAACATTCTTTAAAACAACAGACCCATATTAAAAAATGCCAAAATCTCAAAAAGACAAAGAGCAAGGAATACTTACAGAGTTAAGGAGACTGAAGAAATGTGATGACCAAATGCTACCAATTGCCAGATATTTGTTTTTTCTTTGTTTGTTTGAAGGATGTGGTTAGGACAATCACTAAATTCAGGATAAGGTCAGCACATATTCACACTTCTCTCCCTGTGCCCACTGTTTCTTTCAGGCTGTGCCCTGATGACTTACCTCTTTGACCCAATTCCCTTAGAGATCTGAAGCAGATCCTTGTGACCTGCACGTGGCCAGTGTGGCCAGCCCTGCTTATGCTCCAGACAGACCAAGATCAATTAAATTTATGGAGGTTATTATACATCTAACGATGTTCTTTGTCATATGAATCACCTCAAAGGTAACTTCTCCAGTGAGTATAATTCGATCTCACCATTATCTCCAACCTAAAGTCCAAAGTCTCGAAAGCCTTAGTTCTGAGACCACTGGAAATACAATATTTAATGGACTGTCTTCCCCATAGATTCTCCCAGGAATTGTCCTTTTGTATGATACCACATGGTAGTGGAAGTTAGAGAATCCCCCAGTCAGTTGCCCAAGTTCTAGTGCTAGGGCATTTATGTCAAGGTCTTTAGATGACTGGATGGGGCCAAATTCTATCAGCCACAACACACACCTCTTCCCCAAAGCTGAAACCTGGTTGTTGAGCCCATCTACCACATGAGATGACAATTCTCCTGCTTATGTCAGGGATCACAGGTTCTCTGGCTGAGGCCCAGGTATTTTAAGCTCTAACGGCATGCAAGTGGGAGAGACAAAGGGGGGACTACCAGCTTGGAGTTGCCCCACTATGGAATGAGGCCAAAAATCCTACCTCTGTGACCCAGGGAGGTAAGTAGGCAACCAAGTAGGATCCATGGACACATATTCCCAGGACTCTATGGGGAAGACAATCCATTAAATACTGTACTTCCTATGATCACAGAAATAGTACTTTGGAGACTTTGGAATTTAGTGGTGAGACTTCTTCCCTTAACAAGAGTTCTTTCCTAGCCCCTACTGACTCTTCCTACACATTGAGCCTTGTATATATCTTAGATAACATGACTGTGGATGGTATATGAATGGTACTACCTATCACCATTGGCTAAAGCACCAGGACAAAGAGAATTTACCAGTGGTCTTGCCCAGGTTTTAATGAGTAATGATCATGGTTTGAACCCAGATCTGCAAGACCCGTCCCAGTGCCTTATCTCATCTTCGGTTCAAAGGGGAACACTACCAACAGCAAATGGCGACCTTCCTACCAGAGGGATTGCTAGCTCAATGAGACTTTCCTGGATCAGCTTAGGATTCCAGGAATATTTCAGGCAACTGTTCATGCTGCCACTGCTGCTGATTCATGCTTGGATTATGCGGGCCACTGGCTTTTCTCTCTTCCTAATGTCTCTTTGCTCACAAATACTCTTCACCAAAAAAAGACTCTCTTTACAACATCAAGCATGGCCCATTTTTAGATAGTTCTGGAAAATGCTTGAGAAAGGGAGGAGGAGAGATTGAAATTACTGGCAATACAGTTTTATAGACAGAGTGTGGGTATCAGGATCAGACAAGCCTAGGTTCAAATTTGGGTTTGTTACTTACAATTTGAGTAAGTGTTCAGAAGTTTAATGCCTCATCTGTGAAACAGAGATACTACAATGCAACTGCAAGGATTAAGGACATAAATTTATTTAAGACCATCAATTCTAACCAAGGGCTCAAAGACCCTGCGTTTCCTTTGTCTTGAAAGCCCTTTTTCAGATTTTATGAGAATTGTAAGTATATTTTTCTGTTCATTCCTCTTAAGGACAAACCTAGAGTCAGCTTAGAAGTAGGCCTTGTTTCCATGGAGATGCATTTAAGGTAAACAAACTAGAAAAGGGGAAGCACAGACCCATCTACGCCCACTCATGACCAATGCACAGCCTCAGCAGAAATGTTTCCAAAGAAATGTTTCACAAAGCTTTCGGGGAGGCATCAAGTGTTCTCTCAAAGTCTTTACATACTCTTTCATTGTATAGCTCTTGAAATGAACAATAATTTGAAACAGGTAATAATGAACTTCACACAGCCATGGATCAAAAGTGGAATGATTGAGTTCACTATTGTCTAATATAATTAGGCTGACATGCTGCACAATCCAAATGGATGACTTTTCTCTCCCTCTTGTGTATGTGCACATTTATTTGAAGAAGGACTTTTCATGGACAGACGATTAGAAATCACATGGTTTCAGTTCTAATCCAAACAAGTTGCTTTCTTCTGAAACTCTAATTTGCCTTTCTTTCTTTTTTCCCCTGGCATCATTATTTCCTACATTTCAAAGGGAAATCACTTCCTTGAGTGTGCATGAAAACATAAACACATAAATCACATGCCAAATTTACTTAACAATGAGGAATAACCCCACTGTCACTTCGCACTGAGCAATGCATTTTTGGGGGAAATGCTACAGATCCTTTAGAAGACCAAAATGTGTCTAATCAAATCACTCTTAAAAATTTCAGAAGATAATTCTCTGCCCTAAAAAGCTTATTAAACATGACAATTAGATAATACTTTTTTTTTCAGGGACTAGGTTTTGCTATGTTAACCTGTGTTGTCTTGAACCCACTGACTCTAGTGATCCCTAGCCTCAGTCTCCCAGATAGTTAGGATTATAGGTGCATGCCACCATACCTGATTTAGATAATACTTTTAGTTTGATCTAACTTTATTTCTCTCTTGAACATGACAGAAAGCAAACTAGTTTTATAGGGGTATTAACATTCATTTGAAAACCTAATTAACAGTGGTTTCCTCTACTTCCCATCTAGCACTAAGGACATGAGTGAAAATCAATTCACATCCCACCAAGAATATCTGTCTTTATCTGTCTTTGAAAGATGTGTCACCAAAAATGATAGAGCAGAGACAAAAGTCACCAAAAGCAACAAAAATCATGAAATTACGCCTAACAATAGTAGACCACCTGTGGCTTCCATCAACCACATAAAAGAAAGAGCGGGCATCTAATAAAACACTAGTTGCTTTATTAGTGGCTAGAACATATCTTGAATTTTCCAAAGATCCTAAGAGAGAATTGACTTGGCTGTGTTGTAAAATGTAAAACCACAGGCAGAGATTCTCTGCTACTAGGATATACATAAAAACTGGGAGAAACCATGATCATAATCATTTTCCCAAAGCCCAGACATCAAGATGTCCTTGAATGGAAAAAGTAATGCTTCCATCCTCAAGGATTCTGAGCCTCAGCAGTGGAACACAAAGAGCTATAGTAACTCTAGAGAGGAAGGTCAGCCAGGTCACTATTAATATCAGCAGCTCCCTCTGTCAACATCAGATCCATAGCTGCAAATGAAGAGGGAACTAAGGGAGGCCTTCCCTTTAACATCTAAACAAATCTGTTTGATGAGATGTTAAAAGTTGAACAGCCACAAAGCCAAAGACTTGCTGAATATTGGAGTTGGAAAAGTAGTGAAGGGGAAACTAAAGCTGAAGGTGGTGAAATGACTTGCCTAAGGTGACAAGAGAAACCACTGCCACCCTCCCCACTTGTGACTTGAATGGAAACAGTCTTTTTCTGACATGAAAAAAAGAATGAGTACACTATGTGTCAGCAAAGTTACGCCACATGCAGCTAAATCATTGCCCAACAAAGGAAATGTGGATTCACAGAACTAGCTTCCTACTTCAAACACTATTTTTCCTGTAATTGGGTAAGGCTGGGGGCAAACTCTGGTCAAACACCACAAAGGGAAGTTCCATGTTCTAGATGTTTAAATTTAATGCCAATGAAGACTTCTCAACGATTTGCCAATCTACCATTGCTTGAGGCACACATAATCTGGGCAAGGCATTTTGGAAAAAATAGAAAGAAGCATAAGGCATGGTCTTTTACCTCAAGGAAAATTTGAATAACTAGATTGTCAGAGATCAAGTGCAAAGATTGGGTCGTGATGATGACCCTAAGGGGAAGAAAAATCATGAGGTGTTGGACAAGTAGTCAAGGATGGCTTGACTGACTTGTGATTCATAGTACCTTGAAGGCTGGGATATGTAGGGGTACAGATGGAAGGGGAGCGGCAAGTTGGGGGTGTCCAAACAAGAACAAAATGTCTGAGGTAGGAACTAATTTGGCCCTAGACAGATTGGTGAAGAGACCCAATTAAGTGGTATAGAAATTGTATGTAAAGGCACATCAGAAAGCAACACTGAAACCATAGGAAAAAGCTCATTGAATGATTCACTGGGTGACTTGACTCAATCAACACAAAACAAAGTGCTGGATCCTATATCCTCATCCTTGGAGATTCCTGTTTTAAGAAAAGTCAAATCTGCGATTTTTGGATCTACATATGCCAGAACTAGTGAAAGATTATGGCTTTCATGTTGCGATTGGTATCTTGACCTCATACAAAATATAAAGTGAATCAAAGCCTTAGGAATGATCCCTGACCCTTTGCATCACCATTCCCTGCGAGAAAACTGACTGGTAGAAGTCATTTTAGATCCACAAGGTATTGACACAATAAATTATTGCCACAGCTATTAATTATCCAAGAAGCAACCTAAATGCATTCATATGCCATTCGACATGCCTCCCCTTCAACCTAAGAAAGTTTGAGACTTTCTTAAACTTATCAACTCCTTCCATTTGAAGCCTATTTTTTTTTCTCCAATTCAGTAGTGAGGAGGTAAACTGAGGTGTGAAGGAGTTATGGAGTCAATTAAATGAGAGACTATTTCAAGGTTAAGACATGGCACACCCAAACGCCTGCTGTACACCAAGGCTATTTATAAGGAATAAGTCTGATTTTAAAATTGGGTTTACAATGAAATTTGAAGCTGAAAGAGTAAATTTCCAGATTGAAGAAAAATTACAGCTGGAAAAATAATTTCAAAATAAAGAAAGTCTTCCAAGTGGTTTCTCAATTTGGGAATTTAAGGAAGATGAAGGTTTATGTCCAAGAGGAAACTGCTTTGGGGACATAGAGGAATGGAAAGTCTTGCCTTTGGCCTATTTCTGTAGCCCTGCCTTCAGTCATACACACATCTGAATCAAAAGAAGACTTCACTCTCCTCTGCTTCCAATAAGTCACACAGAGCAGAGGTTACTGGTTACATTAAACACCAACTCTATGCAAAAACATATGGGTGGGAGGGGGGGTGGGGGAGACAGTAATTTGTCCTTGACTGTTGTCTCCTCCTGCTTATGACTTCACTATACACACAGCAAGTGGTCCAGGTCTCCCAGAAGTTGGGGGTTGGAGTCTGGGAGAAAGGACCTGCGATGGACAGAATTTCTTCCCTTTGTCTCTTAAGTAGGAAGGCCTTTAGCATGTGGGGTTACTAGCTACTCAACACAGTCCTTTGCAGTTTTCAGTCTAACCTTAGTAGGGAACACACATGGGATTACTGCCATCGATCCTTACTGCCCTTCCCACATGCAGACCACTGATGGAGCAGAGCGCTGATTTGCTTTGAAGAAAGACTCAACCTCAGAATCCTTCTCAACCCAACAGTCCAAGCTGTTATCAAAGTTGTCAAGGGGTTGGAAACACCTTTACCAAGGGAGAGGAGGGGGAGTGGAGTGGGGGCAATGAAGAGGTGAGGGAAGGAAGAAGGAAGGAAAGGAGGGAGGGAGAGGAAGGGAAGGAAAGGAGGGAGGGAGAGGAAGGGAAGGAAAGAGGGAGGGAGGGAGAGAGGGGGGAGAGAGGGAGTGAGACAGAGAGAGAGAGAGAGAGAGAGAGAGAGAGAGAGAGAGAGAGAGAGAGAGAGAGAGAAACGTATACAAAACACAATGTACCCAGTAGTGGGACATGAAGGAGGGCGGGGGAGTTCTCCTCCAGGCATCACAGAGTGATAATAAGAAACAGACTTTCATTGGTTTATATCATGCTGATATCCTCCACTGACAACGAAACCTTTATAACCTACAGCCTACCTTCACTGCCCCCTGCCTCCTCTCAGTATGCTTCTGGCCCCAGGACTGCTGGTGACCCATGAGAATGCCCTGGTCATGGAGCAAGGAACTGGAGGTGGAAGAGCCAGCTTCCCATCCATCCTTCCTTGCTGTGCATTCTGCAGCCCACTGCCCTCATTTGTAAATGGAAACAGCAAAGCTGCTGCTTTCTTAGAGTCCTGTGATGAGGGTCAGCAGCCCTACACTTGCGAAAGACACAATCTGGCCATCAGGAGCAGGTTTTAAATGTCAGGGTTTTTTCCTCAGGATACTGCTGCACCAGACTGTGCAGGCTTCTAAGATCATTACGGTGATAAGGGAAACAATTCAAATACACGAAACAAAGTTGTCAGGTTGAGACCAGAGGATAAGCTCCCCGGTTACATCTGAATTCCAGATAAAAAAGAATATATTTCAGTCCAAGTGTTTCCCAAATATTTCAGGGCACCGACTTATATGAAAATATGACTCCTTCTTGAATTCCGAAATTTAAATTTAATTTGATGTCCTGTATTTTATCTGGCAACACAACATCAAGTCTGGAGGTGTATGGGATGAAAAGAGGAATGACTCTCTAGACACACAAATCTCATACTGAAAGGAATGTTTTCCAAATGGAGGCTTCTGAAACTTTTTCCAGCCACGTTCCACGGTAAGAAAATTACTATGTCTCACAATGCAATGAGCACCAGAGTGGTAAGTTAACTGAAACATGCCATAAAACATTTTCTATAAACTGTTCACTCTGATATTTTCTAACTTCTATATTCTACCCAATTCTATATCTTTTAAAAATTGCCTCGTCCCTAGGGTGGAGGGCTGTGGGTGTTTTGGTGGTGGCTGTGGTGTGGTGACATCCATGTGAAAAGATGTAACTTGATATCACTAACTCACACACAATGGTGTGAACCACCATTACCTCAATTAGAAAAATAATATAATTTACAAAATTCCTAGTCCAACCTTACTTCACTGTCTCCCCGACCCATTAATCCATGAATCCTCAGACTAAGGCCTAAGGGGCAAATCCCATCAGCCCTTTGCTTGTGTGTGGCCTAAGAGCTAAGAATTGCTCTGTTTTTGAAAGGTTGGAAAAAGTCAAAAGGAAAATGCTATTTCAAGAGATGAAAATTATGTGAAATGAAGATTTCCGCATCCCTAAATGAAGTTTTATTGGAACCAAGCCCCACACATTTCTTTGTTCATTGTCTATAATCACTTCCACGAGGTAATGACAAAGTGAATTACAAATTGAGAGTTGCGTGTTAGGTAAGACCACAAAGTCTAAAATACACACTACTTACCTCTTTACTGATAAAGTTTGCCTGTCCTTCTCCCAGTCATTGTAACCCTCGGTTTGAAAAGCTCTGCTCTGTATAGTTTGCCCTGTACAGAAAGCATCTATTTCTGTTCATGTGAATGAGTGATATTTTTCTAAGAATCTCAGGTCTTATTTTTCTCAGTTCCTCAAAAGATAAATCCAGATGAACACACTCTGGCCAGAGAACGTATTTGAAATCAGCTTCCCTTAGAGTATCTGCTGGTCTCAGTCAAAACCCAGCATTTAGCAAGAGTTTGAGAGGACGCCATGTGTCATTATTCCCACTGGTGAGAAGCATCTATTGCTCCCTGAGAAGCAACGAAGAAAAAGAAGAGAACAGAAAGAACATCAAGTTCTTGACCTTGAGTCATCTCGGCTCCTACTCTTATTTTAGAACCTCTAGAGAGAAGTTTCCTGACTCATAAAAGCTAGGTATGATCAAATCTAAAGGTTGGCCTTCATGCTAGCATGACATAAAATTTATACTAAGGAATGGAAAAAGAGGAGAGGAGAGTGACTCTGACCAGAGAGAAAGGAGAAGAAGCAAGGAGACCTAGAAGTGACAACGCCCTTGAAAATTTCCTGCTCCCCCAACTTGGGACTTTCTGGGGGCAAGTGATCTTTTAAGGGGTTGCCAAAGACTAAGTTCACCATATCAATTATTTTGTAAATGAGGTTTTATTGAAACTAAGCCAGGCCCATTCAGCCACACATTTTCAGTGACTGCTTTTGTACCACAGCGACAAACTTGAGGATTTACCTCAAAGATTAATATCTAGACTTTTACAGGACACAGTTTTCCAGTCCTGTTCTAGATGCTAAGCAAGAGTGGAAAGGACAAGATGACAGGCCAAGACAGAGAGCTGCCCTCTGATTTTAACCAGAAATGTGGAAGTGTTATGCATTGCCCTTGTACTCCTCCCCTCGAAATGAGCACAAAACGGCTTAAAAATGATGAGCAGAAATTCAGCCATTTTGGAGGAGGACGTGAGCCTAGTCACATGGCCAAGGTGGCCTGGCCCATGTCCTTGAACCCAGGCTGGTGAACTCATGGCCTTAGCTTACATAAGCTGAGTGCAGAAGGGGCCTAAAGAGTCTGGAGATTTAAACTTTGTCTTGGGGTTTATCTTATCTAGTTTGACTCAAATGCCTTTGGCGAGGCTGTGAGAAAGGCCTAAGGTAGACCAGCTGTTGGTTCCTGTGTCTTGGAGATTTTCTACTGCCTAAAGATGAGAGGAATGCTGAAAGAAAAGAACATCATGAAAGAAAAAGACCATGTACTTGGAAGAAGCTGAATACACCAAAGGAGGAAAAGAGGAATGCCCCACATCTGAAACACATGCATTTGAAACTCAGATTATTTGGTTGTTGTGGTGAGGTGATTGGGAAATAAAGAGTTTCGAACAATGGTTGGGTAACTGGGTTTTTCATTTTTATTTTGTAGCACATATATTGGGGTAATGGGGGGGGTATGTTTATCTTATATATATATAGGTAATCACTTTCGTATATTGTAATAAATAGTTTGATCACTTTAAAAAAATGACCAGCAGAGATGAGCAGGATTTGAAATTGGACAAGTAGGTCTCATTTGAGGTGGAGGGGACCCAAACAACAGAGACCTTGGTGGGATATCCAGTTGGCCTTTGGGCACCAGTAGGATGGCATGCCCAAGACTAGGTCTACTGATGGCTGAAAGTGCCCATAAACCAGGTCACTCCTACCCGTTCCTCTTGCATCCTCCCTTCCTACACCTAAAATGCTCCTAAGCTTCCAGGATCTTGACAACTACCCCAGGAAGAAGGGAAGGCATTGAAATGACTGAGTAACACCAAAATGAGGGATTTTACCCTGAGATTTTCTCTATATTAAGCTTCCTACCACTAGTAGAATGTGGGCTTACAATAGAAATTAGGTTATAGAAAAATGAAGACAGTTACATTCTCTGTACACAATAGGGAGAACAGGAAGCTGACTTTGCTGCTACAGGAAATTGGAACTTCATTCGCAGTAATGCAGGCGACCACAGCAGCTTGTCCCCATGGCTCATGACTCAGTAACTCCATACTGAAATCTTTATCTTCTTCTTAGAATAAGACAAATTAAACCTGTTTCGTTCTCCCGTTGATTTCCCCCACTCTACCTTCAACTCAAGAGAAAATCTGTGCAAGCTTCCATTTTTCACCAGTAGGTGGTGCTAAAACGGAGAACGCAGATACTCATTATCTGATGATGAATTGGCCAGACACTAATTAAAGCTCCCTTCATTGACTTTTTCCTCTACCACACATTCCCTCTGGTCTAATTGAACCTTGTTATTAAGCAGAACCTGAGTAGTATCATCTTCCGGCTAACTCTCCCTCTCCTGAGTGGTATAATGGAAAAAATTCCAAAGTCAAGAAATATAGGATATGGATTTTGGCCATTCTACTAATTAGATGAATTGGCCAAGTCACGTAATCGCTCTAAATCTTGGGAGCTTCATCTTTAAAATCAGTGCGTTGAACTTATTGAATCCTTGTTTTTCAGGTTTAAAAAGCAATGTAATAACCACCATAGTACTTGTAACACCCATCAAATCATGTTTTAAGAAAAACTCAAGACTCCAAGAAAAAGACACTTTGATATGAACTATTACAGATTTCCTTGAGATCAACGTGGCTATGTGTAACAGACGTCCTAAAAATGTGTATACCCTTTGACCACTAATTCCACAGGTAGAAATTAATCTTAAAGAAATAATTGCAAACACGTGCAAAGACAGAGTTTAAAGGAGATTCAACAAAGCAGAACATTTTAACTTCTCTGGGGGCCCAGTATCTTTTTAACTCACCTCTCGACCTTCAAATAATTCTTGGAACTACATTACAATACTTGCATAAGGCAACAAAGCAAATCATGCTTAATCACATAATGAGAAGTAAAGCTGAGGATTTCTTGAATATTTTCTATGTGCCATGCTCTTTTCTTAAGTACTTTCTTTAAATAGTCTTACTATAACCCCATGCAGAAGTATTATTAATCTTGGTTCACAGATAGAGGTTCTGTGGTTCAGACAAGTTCACCTTCCTCCCCAGTGTTTTACAACCATTCCAGGTTAGGTTCACTGTTGGTTCTTGGAGATGAAAAGATAATTTTGAAGCCTTTGATAGATTCTTACAGGTCGTTAATGCTGAATCAGGGGACAGACCAACTTCCTCTCAGCACTAATTTGGTATTCTCCTGCTGTTTTGGAGTGACTCCGACCTTTTATCCCCCTCTGCCCAGTACAGGTGACCCCATTTACGTATGTACACGCCCCATGTTCTCTGGCCCAGTGTTCACAATTACAAAAGACTGTGAGTGTTTGCAAGACCACGGGTGCTAACCATAGGAGCTAATGGTGGGAGAGGGCCAACACCTGCTTTTTTAACTCATCTACCCTATACCCAGCCACACCATGCCGATAACTGAAAGAAGAAATGCACCTTCTGCTTTATAAAGACCAACTTCCCTGTGGGCTGGAGGAAAACTTTCCCTATAATGGAAGAGAGGGGAGGGAAATTCAATATGTGCTTTGATTCTGCCTAAGAGAGGGATCTGGGTTCTTAGGAACCTTCAAGGAAGAAGTGTAATTTCAAAGCTTCTGCCAATTCTTTGTGCTGCTAAAAATGGAAACCCAAATTGGTCTGTAGGGGGGCAAAACTTTTCTTGTGAGGAAAAAGTACTTAATTGGGCTTTTATCTGTACTAAAAGAAATTCCACTCTGGAATGGAGAAGCCTAGACAAGGAGACCCTCAAGTTCTGTATATACTGAAGGAAAAGGGTGGGGAGTTGTTCTGCTATTAACAGATTTGGGGCTTGATCTAGAAAGAAGGAGGTCAGAGGCTGCCAGGTTCAGCATTGAGGACAAAAGGAAAAGACAGTCAAAGCTATTCCTGTGCAGAGGTGACGTGGGAGCAGGTCATACTCAGCAGTATGCTGGGAGGTCAGGGAAGACCATCAGGACTGAACGGGGTGACACAGGACCAGCATGATGGAGTAAGGTCATGACCTGCATAGAGCTTAGATTTCTCTTCTGTACAGTAAATTCCTCCCCATCTTCAGACAAGCCAGAAACCCCGTTAGCTCTTGATGTCAAACAAAAGCAACTAGTGTTCCACGAACAAAATGGTATTTTGGGGAAACAACAACAAAAAGGTCATTTGCAAGATGCAGTCTTGTGATAAGACTCAGACACTCCCCACTGCCCTCAAAGAGCAGATTCCCCCTCCCTACCTTATATAGCCTTTGGAGGGACCACTGAGTAAAGACATCTTCTACTTTCCACTGCGATGGTAAATCAACATCACTTCCCACTGAGATGCAAGGCATGCTGGGTGCCATAGTTTGCTGCTGCACCTGATGGGTGCTTTCTCTTCCAGCCTCCCACCTCACTTCAATAGGCATGCACATTAATTCCCCATAGCATTGCCCTGAATGAAGGAAGACCCTGAGTCCTTTGGGTGGAGAGGGGGGGTCAGGAACACCATTCAAGTGGGAATAATAAGTCACCATCAGGACTATGTCTACACTCCTTGGACGAGCCCTACCTTCCCTGAAGTCTATGGCTTGGAGGCTGCAGTTATTCTATTTCCATATTTCTTTTTAAAAAAGATGATCCTGGAGGTTGTGATAAAATCAGGGACACCTGAATTTTCTGTAGTTAAAAGCAGGGCATAAGTCAGACTTCAGGACAGCTGAACCCTGGGGGGCAGGATGCCTTCTGACAGGATCCACCTGCTGTCAGGCTGTCACTTGCCATGGCCCTTGGTCCCCAGCAGCAGGTTAGGTGATTACTGCATTAGGTCATGCTTATGATGGGGAAAAGATTTCTCCTCTCGGACTGATTAATCACCTTGCCATTTTTATTGCATGAGCAATATCAGGAGATGGTGATTCTGAACTATGTCAGCTCCCTGGCTGTATACTGCTGTGACAGAAGAACAGCTATATTAGCAAAGAGAACAGGTGGAGGGATTAGCAAACTTGCCAAGAAGGTCACGACAGCGTGGTCCCTGCAGGCATGGGAAAAGGCTACTCCTGGAGACCTTCCCATATGCCCAGACTTCACGGGCGCTTTACATGTACCTTTTATTCTTATTAGTGTCAGAAGTATTTCAGGCTCATTATCAATCTGTCTTAGTTCCCTGGGGTTGCCAGAACAAATTGCGACAAACTGTAGAAACAGAGTGGCTTGAAACTGTAGAAAATTATCCTCTCACTTTTCTGGAGCTCAGAAGTCAAAAATCAAGTGCTACTGGGTCCACATTCCCCTGGAGCCTCTAGGATGGAGCCCTTTCTGATCTCCCACAGCAGCTGTGGCTTCAAGGAGCTCCCGTTGCTCCTGGCTCAAGGCTTCTTCACCCCCATCTCCATCTCCACCTTCACGTGCCTCCTGCTCTTATCCCCGCGGGTCTCCTATGAAGAAACCTAGTGACTGTGGGACCACCTGCTCAATCCAGAATGATCCCACACCCTCCACTTCCTTGGCCCTTTTCCCAATTAGGTAACAGTTAAAGGGATTAGGCTGAAGACAGATTTGGGGGGGAAGAAGTGTTGTGGGGGGGGGCAGGCACCATCTGTCAGGATTGTGACACAAAAGATATTAAAGAATTCAGACAGAGCTATAAGGAAGAGATCAAGTTTTGGAAAATTTTATCCATGTATTTTTCACTTTCAATTTTCACAGTCCTCCCTCAACCCTCCCCTCAGGGAAGAGGAGACTGCTTAGCACCAAGTGGGATAAAAGAGTGAGAGCAGCATGAAAGGATAGAACAAGGAAGAGGAATGAAGAGGACAGACTGGGAGTTATGTCTAGGGGCCCCCTAGAGATGGTGGAAAGGAGTGAGGGGAAACCCAAACAATGTGAGGGCAAAAGGCTTGGTGCTCACCCCTCAGGCTGCGGATCCTTAGAGAAATTCCATGTTGGGCACAGTGGCTCGTGCCTGTAAGCTTCAGCCTATGAAGCGGCTGGTCTAGGAATCGCGGTTCGAGTCCCACCTGGGGCCCGGGCCCGTAGCAAGACCTAGTTCCAAAAAAATAGCTGGGCGTGGTGACGCACACCTGTAATCCCAGCTACCTGGGAAGCTGAGGCTGGGGATTGCTTGAGTCTGTGGTACCCTGGGCAACGTGAGCCTGCATTCCACGGGCAAAAATAGCAAGACCCAGTCTCAAAAAAAAAAAAAACCCCAAAAAAAAAACCAAATCAGAGAAACTCCATGTTTCTCATGGTGTCCAAGCAACAGGCTCCCAGATGGGCTTTAAAGATGCTGACGGAGGGTAGACAGGCGCAAGGTATGAGGAAGCGACCCAGGTCCCAGGCCAGCTCTGCTGGAGATTTCTCACCATGTAGACTTGGGGACCAGGAGGCTTCTCAGTGCTAGAAACTCAACTACAAGGAATCAAGACAGTGGGATCCCTATCAAATCAAGAAACAAGATGGTGGAGCTACACCCCAACAGGCCTTTGAGCGGATGTCAGAGCCAGAGAGGGGGTGGTGGGACGAGACCAGGAAAGTTCACTACCCATGATCCTGGAGGCTAACTCAGGAAGGAGCTGGGTGAGGAACCCCTGAGAGGAGGGGAAAGAACAATGAGTCTAAATTCTAAGCAGGCTGAATTTTTAGTAGCTACTTTTGATAAGGAAGCTGTTGCCTCTCGTTGTGAGGCTAGGAGACTACAGCCTTTGTGCATGGAAAAGCCATGGGGTAATAAACAAAATGGAGAGTTAAAACACACATTGGCGTGTGTGGGTGTTGGAGCAGTACTGTGCAGATTCTATATGCCTCACTACGGGTGGAGCCCCCACTTTATAAAAGCTTATCATTTCCCTTGAGGTAACAACTTTTCTGACTGTTGCTCCACTGAGCAAATTAGTGATGGTCCTGTGCTCTCTTGACCTGGACTCCAGTCTTCCAGAGCTGTGAAAGAATAGTGTCTGCTGTGTTAATACACCCAGTTAGTGGGAATTTGTCACACAGTTGCAGGGAACTAGTCTACCTGAGTTATCCCCAGCGCCTCCCAGAGGGCCATGCGGGTAGCTGGCCTCACAAGGGCATAAACCGAGAGGGTGCGCAAGAACGAAACCCAGCCCATACCATGTCTCCAAGCTGTGTGCCCTGCATGAAGCCACCCCTGTCCAGAGGGGTGCCATTCTCTTAGTCATACTAAACTATCAGCCCTCTTCCTGGAAGTTCACCAAAGCTCTGCTCCTGAGTCCTCCCTCCAGGAACACTCCCCCAACCTACACACCGTCCTCCTCCCTCCTGCATCTGCTCCCACGACCTGACACACCTCTATTCTGCTCTGGGACGGTCATCTTCTCCCATTCCTGACCCTCCTCTGCATCCTGGAGATGAAGACTATTCTTATGTTTCCCTTTCCCCCATACCTGGTACATAGTAGGTGTTCAAAAGAGACCTGTCACATGAATGAGCAGGAGCCTATGATGGGACTTTCGTGAGCTTGAGGCAGCTCAAGAAGGTAGAGTTAGCCAGGCAGGGAGGGGTACTGCACCCCCCCCACCCCCACCCCCTGCCAAGGGATGCTGAGTAAAGGCAATTTCATGCCCATCGCAGTCTTGCCTAAACCAGCCATCAAACAGAGCAGGGAAATAGGCTGAAAAAGAAAGCATCACCGGGATATTAACATTTTACAGATGCCTTATCTGATCTTGGGTCTTTATCTTCTCCCTAATGAAGGCAACAGTGCCTGAGGATATTTCCACTTGGGCCAAACACGTGCTATATGCATCTGAGGGGGCCCCCATGTGCTGCATTCCATGCAGACACACACACACACATGAGCTCATACAAATCCCAGAGTGCTCATCTGGTCCAGATTTGAAGAAAACTATTTAGTTGGATGGAGAAAAACACATCATGTATCAACTTAATACCAAACAGATTTTATGACATACTGAAACTGCTTTTGATAATCTGCTAATATACCAGAAGGGCTAATGAACTAAAAAAGAACCAGCTAATCATCATATCTTTGAGGTCTGGACAATGTTTGCGTGGGTTGCAGGAATGACAGAAATACGAAAAGATGCAGGGAGCTTTGAGGAAAGTGATCCAAAAGGCCTCTTGAGAAACAATCCTGTCTATTGTAGCAAGAGGTGTATTTTGCCAACTTATGAGCATAGGCGACTTTTTTCTGGCTCAAAGTCAGGGTGGACTTTTCCAGAGATGAGGAAGGACCAGGATTTGGCTGTTTTTGTCCCCATTAGGCAAGGGTGGCCATGGCCACTGCCTACCAAGGAAGGAGTTACCCTTGGTGGGGGGAGGGGGCTATCTCACCAGGTGTGACTTCCTGGCCAGTGTGAGTAGCCCCAACACACTATCACCTGACCACAATAGCAAAATCGGGAGACAAAAGTGGCCAATTAGCTAAGAATTATTGGCTGCTAGCAAAACCAGTGGTGCTTAGCATGAGAAGAAAGGTAGTCCCTGAGAAGGCTGCTGAGAAGATAATCCAGTGAATCTGTGAGGGAAGGCTGCTGTGGTCAGGGAAGGCGAGGATGGGGTGATCCAGTCACCTCAGCAGCGGGGCCTGTCATTCATCAACAACTACATCATCGACAACTGTGGGCTGCCTGTCCCAGGAGAACAGCTGATGCCCCAGCCTGGGTCAGGGCTTTCTGTGGAGGTCTCGGTTATGGGCACTGACAAGTGGTTCTTAGCAGTGTAACCTCTGTGAGCCAGCAGCCAGCTAGGTACTACTTACTAGAAATGCCTGCTTCCTACTTGGAGAATGTTTGGAGGGTCGTAGCACATATGGAAACTCAATAAAAGGTTGTTTTAAAAAAATAATTTATTTATATATAAATTTCACATCTCTGTGATCTCTGGGGTTTACCCCCCCTCCCTGACCGTTCCCAACCAGTCCCACCCCTCCCCCCCAGGTTGTTGGCTTCAACTTGGTTGTTGGCTTGTTTTGACTTTACTTCAAGGATTTTTGTTTATCTTTCCCATGTCCCATATAGTAGTGAAACCATTTGGTTTTTGTTTTTTTTTTTCTTTTTAACTTGTTTCTGCTACTATGAATTCTTCTAAGTCCATCCATGTTATCATAAAATCGTCCAATTTGTCATTTTTAATTGATGAGTAGTATTCCATCATGTATATATATCACATCTTTTTCATCCACTCATCTGTTTTTGGACATTTTGGTTGCTTCCATGTACTTGCAATTATAAACAGTGCTGCAATAAACATTCGAGTACAGATGTACCTTTGTACCCACATTGAAGTCTCCTTTGGGTAAATTCCCAAGAGAGTGATTGCTGGGTCAAAAGGTAGTTCCATTTTCATTAATTTGAGGGCCCTCCATACAGCTTTTCATAGAGGCTAGAACAGTTTACATTCCCACCAGCAGTGCAAGAGTGTCACCTTCTCTCCACATCCTCGCCAGCACTTGTTGCCTGTTTTATGGATATGGGCCATTCTTACTGGTGTATGGTGGTATCTCATTGTGGTTTTGATGTGCATTTCCCTTATTGCTAGTGACGTTGAGCAATTTTTCATGTACCTGTTGGCCATTTGTATTTCCTCTTTGGAGAAGTTTCTTTTTAGTTCTTCATCCCATTTTATGATTGGGCTTCTTGTTTTGCTTTTGTCTAATTGTGTGAGTTTCTTGTGGATCTTCGTTATTAAACCCTTACCATTCTTATGGAGGGCAAAAATTTTTTCCCATTTGGTTGGACTTCTTTTAGTTTTTTCTGTCATCTCTTTTGCTATACAGAAGCTTTTTAGTTTGATGTAGCCCATCTGTTTGTTTTCCTTCAATTTTTTGCCATTAGTAGATTTTTCCAGAAAGGGGTTTCTGAATTGCACTTCCTGGAGGGTTTTTCCCAAGTGATTTTCTATGTATGTTGTGGTTTCAGGTCTGACATTTAAATCTTTTATCCATTTTGAGTTGGTTTTTGTACAAGATGTGAGGATGTTGTCTTGGTCCATTTTTTTGCAGGTCTTAGTCCAATTTTCCCAGCACAATTTATTGAAGAGGCTATCTTTGTTCCAGTGTAAGTCTTTCCCCCCTTTGTCAAAGATTAATTGACTATATATGTGTGGTTTTATTTCTGAGCACTCAATTCTGTACCATTGGTTTGATTGTCTGTTGTTGTATCAGTACCACGCTGTTTTAATGATTATGGCTTTATAGTATAACTTGAAGTCTGGGATAGTTGGCCCTCCATTCTCTTTTTTTGGCCAGGAGGCTTTTTGATATTTGAGGTCTTTTGTTATTCCATATGGACTCCTGTAATTGTTTTTCTATCTCTTTAAAGAATGTCATTGGAATTTTTATAGGAATTGCATTGAATCTGTAGATTGCTTTTGGCAGGATGGCCATTTTGATGATGTTACTTCTTCCAATCCATGAGCAGGGAATGTCTTTCCATTTCCTTATGTCTAGTATCTAAGCTCTAAAGGCAGCTTTTTAAAGTTTTCTTTGTATAGATCTTTCATATGCTTTGTTAGGTTTATTCCCAGGTATTTAATTGTTTTTGGTGCAATGGTAAATGGGATGGCTTCTTTAATTCTTCTTACTCTTCTTCGTTTTTTGCATATAGGAAAGCTACTGACTTCTTTTTGATTTTATATCCAGCTACCTTACTGAACTGGTTTATTATTTCAAGTAGTTTTTGCATGGATTTTTTTGGGTTCTCTATATAGAGAATCATGTCATCTGCATATGATGATAGCTTCAGTTCCTCTTTTCCTATTTGTATCCTTTGTATTTCTTTCTCTTGCCTTATTGCCCTAGCTAAGATGTCCAGTACAATGTTAAAAAGTAGTGGGGAGAGTGGGCATCCTTGCCTTGTTCCAGATTTAATTGGAATGATTTTAATTTTTCTCCATTTAGGATGATGTTTGCCACAGGCTTGTCATAGATTGCTTTTATTATGTTGAGGTATGATCCCTTGATCCCCATTTTTTCAAGGAATTTTATCATGAATGGATGCTGGGCTTTGTCAAATGCTTTCTCTGCATCAATTGATTTGATCGTGCGGTTTTGTTTTTCTCTTTGTTGATGTGGTGAATTATGTTAATTGATTTCCAGATGTTAAAACATCCTTGTGCCCTTGGGATAAATCCCACGTGATCATGGTGAATAATGCTTTTTATGCATCATTGGATTCTATTTGCCAGGATTTTGTTTAAAATTTTTGCATCCATGTTCATTAGGGAAATTGGTCTATAGTTCTCTTTTTGGTGCTGTCCTTATTTGATTTTGGTATAAGTGTGATGTTTGCTTCATAGAATGTGTTTAGCAGTTTTCCTTCTTTCTCAAATTTTTGGGAAATCTTTGGTAGTGCAGGTGTTATTTCATCTTTGAATGTGTGGTAGAATTCATTACTAAAGCCATCTGGTCCTGGGCTCTTGTTTTAAGGTAGAGTTTTGATGACTGCTTCTATTTCGCTGTTTATAATTGGATTGTTTAAGTTCTCTATATCTTCTTTGCTCAATTTTGGATAGTTGTGTCTTTCTAAGAATCTGTCCATCTCATCCAGGTTGTTGTATTTATTTCCATATAGTTGTTCATAGTAATATCTTGTTATCCTTTGGATTTCTTTTGTATCTGTTGTGATTTCTCCTCTCTCATTTGTGATCCTGTTTGAGTTTTCTCTCTTCTTTCCTTTGTGAGCTTTGCAAGGGGTTTATCAATTTTATTTATTTATTCAAAGAACCAGCTTTTGGTTTTGTTCATCTTCTGGATAGTCTTATTGGTTTCTAGGCTGTTTATTTCTCCTTTTATTATTATTATTTCTTGTCTTCTTCTGGGTTTTGGATTTTTTTTTTTTGTTGTTGCTCTTTTTCTAATTGTTCGATTTGGGAGATAAGGTTATTTCTTTGGTTATTTTCTTGCTTTTTGATATGGACCTGTATTGCTATGAACCTTCCTCTTACATATGCTTTTGCTGTGTCCCAGACATTTTGGAATGCTGTGTCTTCTTTGTTGTTTGTTTCAAAGTAGGTTTTACTTTCTTCTTTAATTTCTTCATTTACCCATTCTTCATTTAGTAACATGTTGTTCAGTCTCCAAGTGTTGGATGCTCTTCTTGCTTTCTTTTCATTGTTGATTTCTAGTTTGATACCTTTATGATCTGAGAAGAATGTTGGTATTATTTTAATCTTTGTGTATTTATTCAAGTTTACCTTGTGGCCTAGTATGTGGTCGATTTTAGAGAATGATCCATGTGCATTTGAGAAGAAGGTGTAGTCTTTCCTTTGTGGGTGTAGTGTCCTGTATATATCTAATAGGTCCATTTTGTCTAGGTCTTCTTTTAAGGCTTTTGTGTCCTTGTGTAGCTTTTGTTTTTATGACCTGTCCTTTGTTGACAGTGGGGTGTTAAAGTCTCCTTATATATACATATATATATATATATATATATATATATTTGTTTTCAGTTCTCTTAGTAGCTGTCTTATGAATCTTGGTGCACACTCATTTGTTGAGTATATGTTGATAATTGTTATGTCTTTTTGGTGAGTTGACCCTTGAACAATTAGGTAGTGACCTTCTTTATCCTTTGTCACTTTTTTTAAATTTTGAAGTTTGCTTTGTCTGCCATAAGAATGGCTACCCCTGCCTTTTTTGGGCGCCCATTTGCTTGTGAAATTGTTTTCCATCCTTTACCTTCAATCTGTGTGTATCTTTTTAGATCAGATGTGTTTCTTAGAGGCAGAATGTTGGGTTCTGTCTTTTAATGAGTTTAGTTCATTGACATTTAGCGTAATTATTGATGCTTGAGGTTGTGACATTGGGTTCCTGGTGGTCATTTGGGGTTCTGTTTTAGCTGCTGCTGCTTCTTCTTCTTCTTCTTCTTCTTCTTCTTCTTCTTCTTCTTCTTCTTCTTCTTCTTCTTCTTCTTCTTCTTCTTCTTCCTCTGCTTCTTCTTCTTCCTTCTCCTCCTCTTCTTCCTCTTCCTCCTCCTCCTCCTCCTCCTCATTCATTCTTTTCATTTCTTCTGTGTGTTTCAGTCATAAGGCTTCTTGCACAAGTTCTTAGAGCGTAGGTTTGGTGGTAGTAAATTTCTGGAGGCTTTGTTTGTCTGAGAAGGTGTTAATTTTTTCTTCATAAAGAAAGGACAGTTTTGCTGGGTAGAGTATTCTTGGCTGGCACTTTTTATCTTGGAGTGTTTTGAAGATGTGACCCCATTCTCTCCTTGCTTGGAGGGTCTCTTCTGAGAAATCTGAAGTCAGTCTAATGGGTTTTCCTTTTTAGGTTATCTGTTTCCTATCTCTTGTTAATCTCATAATTTTTTCTTTATCTTTTGCTCTTGAGAGTTTTACTGTGATATGTCTTGCTGTGTTTTTTCTTTCATTAAAATAGTTAGGTGTCCTTTTTGCTTCCTGTATGTCTATTTCCATTTCTTTCTTCAGATTTGGGAAATTGGCCTCCATTATTTCATTGAAAAACCTTTTAGATCCTATGTCTTTCTCTTCTCCTTCTGGGATTCCAATTACGCTTATATTTGTTTTCTTTAGGGTATCTGACAGATCTTGGATTTTTTTCTTCTGTCTTCTTACTTTGTTTTCTCTCTCTTTTTCTTTCCTCATCCTCTCTACCTCTGTGTCCTTAAGTGTGCTAATTCACTCTTCTATTTCTTCTACTCTGCTTTCCTGGTTTTTCCCTGCATTTTTGAGCTCTTCTATTGCTCCTCTTAGAAACTGTATCTAGGTCAGCTTCTTATTTAGGGTTTCAATCTCATGCTTCTGTTCATAGATGATATTACTCATTTTGCTGCATTGTTTTTTTATATTTTTCTACTTCTCTTAGCTCATTGAAAATTTCTGACTTCTTGCTTTCCCTTTTTCATCCATCTTCTTTTACCTCTTTTAATGCGTTTAACAAATTGATTCTGAATTCTTTGTCTTACATAGATAACATTTCTTCCATGTCCTCCATGTTGGTTTCCACAGGTTGTTAATCCTTTGGTGATGAGTTATCCTTCTTAGGACTTGCTTGAGTATTTGCATTCTTCCTCCTTCCTGTGTTTTCCCTTTGGACTTGCTCTACGTATTGATTCACTGCTGTTTTTTAATTAGATGGCATGGCGAAGCCAACCAAGTATGGTTATTTTTGCCTCTGTGCCTTTGCTGCTATGGTGGATATTTTGGGAGACAAGTTTTTTTCAGTCAGTGGATGTGGTGCGTATATGTGGTTTTCTAATGTATTGTCTATCTTTTCTCATTCTTTCTCCTCTTTTATATTGATGGGTTTTAAATGTTTTTGGTGCCCTCGAGCATATGTCTTTATTTATTTATTTTTTTTTTTTTGAGTCTAGGTCTCGGTATTTTTGCCTGTGGAACTGCAGGCTCTCGTTGCCCGGGGTACCACAGACTCAAGCAATCCCCAGCCTCAGCTTCCCAGATAGCTGGGATTACAAGCGCACACCACCTCGCCCAGCTATTTATTTTTGGAACTAGGTCTTGCTACGGGCCCCAGGCGGGACTCGAACCGCGATCCCTAGCCCCGGCCGCTTCCTGGGCTGAAGCTTACAAGCACGAGCCACCGTGCCCAGCCCATATGTCTTTATTTGGTGATGTTTCTAGGGTTTGTTGTAGAAACATTTTTGGTTAGGGTGTCGTGACGACTTGAGTAATCAGTGTCCTTGGTTCCATAGTGTGCTTCTGGGTCTCTGAGCTGTGAGCAGTTTTTCCCACTTGCATTCCCAGTGTTAAACCATAGTATTTGGTAGCCTCTGTCGAGATACTGGACCCTCCCTAGCCCGCAGGTTGGTTACCTGGGCAACAGGGGTGAGCCCTGTGTGCAAAACTCCAGGTCTCCGGGATGAGCAGTCTTTCCCGCTTGCGTTCCCAGAGTTAAACCCAATTAAAGGTTTTGGCTTTGTACTTTTAGTGCAAGATTTTCAACTTGGGAATATGGTATTGTTCCCAGGATAGAGGGTGGCATTGGAAAATTTGAGGAATGTCTCCATATATGGGGGAGCACCATTGCCTTAGTACAAGGATACAGAAGGTTCAACTTCTTGCAATGTCGCTCTCCTCAGAAGTTCTACATTAAAGTCACTCCAGGCCTTTCTTGACTGAATGTGTATGAAACTCACTCTATGTGAAAAGGAATATTAATATTTGTATCTGCTCATCTTGAGAGAGACGGTGGTTGTTTGGGGGTTGTTTTATTTTTATTGTATTATAGTTTTTACATGACCAAATCATTTGTTAGCATTATACAACCATATGCCCCAAAAGGGTGCTACAGTCAATGACAGACCACAAACATGATGTGCTCCCTGTCTATAGGTGTGCAAGTAAGGTGTGCAATGTCCAAGTTTAGTGATTACGTGCATGACATTCACAAAAGAACAAAATTGCCTAATGACAACTTTCTCAGAACACATATCATTATAGTGACACATGACTGTATAAGCAGACACATTTTCTGAAGTATCCAGAGAGGTATGGAGGATATTTTCTGAATAAAACCATCCTTTCAGAAGCCATTTGTCATATCAGGAGCTCTACAAGGCCTTCTCCATTTGGGTTCTTGCAGGAGATTATATACAGACATTCTCAGTCAAGTTCACAGAGCAAGGACAGCACTGCTTCAGCCCCTCATGTGCATGAATCATAAGGAGGAATTGGGACAAAAGCAATGCAGAGCTCTTTCGTCTCTAGTATTTGAGAGAACCAGTAAAGGAACCATGTAACCCTTTGTAACAAGGGACCACTGTGACTCTTATTAAAGTAAAAGTGGGACTACTGGGGATCTACCCAGAGGACATGAAAACACTAATTCAAAAGGACTCCTGTATGTGCATGTTCACTGCAGCTCTGTTTACAATTGCCAAGGTATGGAAACAAACCAGATGCCCCAAAACCAATGATTGACTGAAAAAAAATGTGGTATTTATACATGATGGAATACTACACATCAGTCAAGGAGGACAAACATATGTCATTTGCAGCACATGGATGAAACTAGAAGGACTCATATTAGCAGAAATAAGCCAAAAAGAAAAAGAGAAATACAGCATGGTCTCACTTATACGATGGATATACGGAAAAACAAACAAACAAATAAGAAAAATTAGAAATAACCAATGGGGCCAAATGATGGAGCAAGAGAGGAGGAGGGGGAAGAAGTCAGGGGAGGTGAAGGCCACAAAAGAGCAGGGTGGTTGATGAATGTTAGGGAGGTGGGAAAACCCTGGGATACTAATGTAATATATATATACATATTCATATACATATACATATATACACACACATATGCAAAATTTTAAAAAATTAAATTAAATTAAAAATAAATAAAAATATTTAAGAATAAAAAACAAAGTAAAAGTGGGAGACATAGAGAGAGACATGTGAGGAAGGACATGCTTGTTTCTTGTCTTTGGACTTGCACCAGGGACTTTGGGGACATGGAAGGGACATGTCAAGTTAAGATACATAGTGACACTTGGAATATGTCGGTGAGAGACACATGGGGAGGCTGCCAATGGCAGCCTTTAAATTCATGTGTGTTTTTGTTTTTTGAGACTAGGTCTCACCATTTTTCCTCATGGAACCGCTGGCTCACATTGCTCGGGGTACCACGGACTCAAGCGACCCCCAACCTCAGCTTCCCAGGTGTGTTTTTACTTTGCTCCTTTCATCCCAGTTTGTCTGGCCCTTCTGCCCCTTTCCTGTGGGTTCCCTAAAGTAGGCGCCTTAGATGTATGGCAACCTTTCAGATCTCAGTGGCCCCACTTTGGGTGAGCTCTGTTTGGCTGGGCATGTACCCACGAGGGGATGGGTAACTGGGTATTTCATTGGAGAACTATATTGTTTTTCTTCCCTCTCTATGCACATTCATTCTATTGAAGAACGTACACACTAAAAAGAAGCAAAATGAAACTAAACTAGAAGTGAAGTTAGAAGTCAGCATGGTCTGTGCCAGAAACTACAGGAAAACACAAGAACATTTTTTTTTTAAAGTTCCAAAGCCTACAGGAAAATGTCTACTGACAAATGGGCTGCCATAGAGGTGGGATTAAGGTACAAATATGATTAACCTCATTTTATTTTCATACAGGAAACCAGAGGGGTAGTTGAGAAGCAAATTCACTTTTGCTGGCTCTTGGTTGGCTCTGCTCTGAGGGGACATTCCCTTCCTGGGACAGAGAACTGTTTTTATGGTGAGGGACTCAGGCTTTTTCATTGCTGCATTTTCTTTGACTCATGCTTGGCAATTAGGCATTTAAATTTGACTCTACCTTTGGGATTCCTCTGGGTATGCAAAGAATTCCCCCATCTGTTTTATTCAGGATGTGGGCAGATGAGGAAGTAGTAGTAACTGATAGATATCTCTTCTAGTTGGCTGGTGTTGGGAAAGAACCTTTGCAATCGGCCAAGAAGACATTCACCAGGCTAAAAGATCACAAGTTGATGTGTATCTTTGGATTCAATCTATCTATAAATGTCCCTGGGTCAAAGGGAGTGGGGGGAAGAGGGAAATGAGTATGGGGAATCCCAACCTTTCAAAGGTAAAAGACAACCTATGTCTTAAGCAGACATTTATGGAAATGGCACCATAAAGTAAAAAAAAGAAAAAAGGAATTCAAGTCGACAGCTGTTTATAAAGCACTAGATGCTGTGCCAGATGAATCATGATAATAAGAATAAAAATAATTCAAATTTTCTATCATCCCTCCTGTTGCCAAGCATGTTTTAGGTATATTATATGTATTAACTCATTTAATCTTCAGAATGAACCTGTTTTGTCTATACTCATTAAATTATCTTCCACTTTAAATATTCAGAAACAAGGCACCTAAGGGTAAAGACTCTTCCCAGAATTTTTGAGGTGGTAAGTGATAGAACTGGGATTAAAACTCAGACAACGTGTTTTAAATTGCTAAGGTTACAGGGAAATGGACTCATAAATAGATACCAATTTACTATGGAGAGATGATGATGGAGAGTTTAGAAATTCCTTATTCCAGTCCTGGGACAAAAGCTGCCTGGGGGAGAAACTTGAGTAGACAAGGAATGAGTTAGGTAGATAAAGAAACCCGAGGGATACTGAAGGCAGGGAATAGCAGTTTGCCAGTTTGTGGTAAGAATAGTATAAACCACAAGGAGGGTGGGGTGAGACACAACCGGGCACCCACAATGGCAAAGGCATGCCATATATGTTTATTGAATGACTTTATAACGGTACCGCAAAGCACAAGTTTGTGGGCCAAGTTAAGGATTTTTTTAATCATTTTTTTCAGATTTCCTTGTCTTTTTCATACTTTATATTACATTTTAAATCATATAAACTTCCAATCAAGATCTTCCTCTTGCATTTGATTATCATACCTCTTAATTTTCTTTGGTTTTCTATAGATTTACCTTCTTTTTACCCTTGATATTTGTTAATGAAACCATGCTAGAGTATATTCATTATAGTAATGTTTTAAACACAGCAAAAGAACAGTTCTGCTCATTTGAATCACTGTCTTCAGCCAAAAATAAAACAAGAGTACCAAAGGTTGTGAAGGTCAGGTGAAAATCATAACAGCTTAATTAAATTATTTTTATGCCAGATACAAGCAATTTGAAATAAACTGTGATTGATCAGAATTACTATAATGGAAGACTAATCTCTCTTTTTTTAAGGTGAAATTGTTTTCATTTTTCTTTATTGATTACACACACACACACACACACACACACACATATATATGTATGTTTTTCCCAATTGTCTTCCAGTAGTTCTTTTTAGGAAATCCTTATGCCAGAAACTGGTTGGAAAGTGAGCCAATATGATGAGAATAGCGTAATGATCAGTGTAAAGATTATGCTAGGTGCCTGAACTGTAAAAGTATTAGAAATGGATAAGAGGAAACATATCTGAGAAATAGCTAAGGGTTAAAAATGGTATGGTCATCTCTGTGTGCATGATTGCTAAGAATGCTGAAAGACTTAGAGGATGAATTAGCCAGGATGAATTTTGGTTTCTGACCTGGAAGTCTATCATTTACTGAACTATTGAGCACAGAATGAAAAACATGTTTAGGAAGACAGGTGATATGTTTAGTTTTTGGCATGTGGTGAATTAGAAACATCCAATAGGAAGTAGATGGGTCCAAAACTAAAGGAGCCACAACAGAGTTGGAAATACAAAGTGTGTTTTTGACAAACATTCCTATTTTGAAGTGACCACCACCAGTCTCTTCCTTCCCTTTGTGTACATGTCACATATCCCCACCCACAGAAGGAGTTTGTTTTCCTTTCCCTTGAATCTCATCTACACTTGAAAATGCTTTGATGAATAGCTGTGGAAGAGATATTTTGGGACTACTCAGTTCAAATATTATAAAGGAGGCAGTTTTTAGTTACTTCTTCTTAGAACATACCATGGATCTAACCACCATGTTGTGAGGAGGCTCAAGTTATAAACCCACAGAATCAACCACTTTTCATACCCTATGCCAACCAGATTAGTAGACAATACAGTTGGAATGGCCAAAGATGATTCCAGAAAATGAAAGGGCAAGATGTCTGCTTACACCTTCTTCTTGCAGATGTCCAAGAAGCAGCACAAAAACAAAAAACAAAAAACTCAGAGATCCCTGTCAATTTTGCAAAGTTTTCCAATAGTTATCCAGAGAGATGGAAGACAGTGACAGGAGAGAAGTCTACAGAGAAAAGTCTAAATTGGCAAAGGCAGATTAAGAACACTATGGGAAGTGACAGAGGATGGGCCAGTTAGAAGCAAGAAAGCCAGAAGTATCCCACTGACTGGAATCTTTGTGTTTGATTCAGAATTCCATCCCAAGGTCAAATCCACAAACCTTGGCATTTGTATCAGAGATTTGGTAGTGAACCTGAGCAAGATGTGGAATAACTTAAGTGATAGCTGAACACAGTCTTACAACAATAAAGAGGGCAAGCTGAAGAAGTAAAAGAAGGACATTGTCAAGTATAAGTCAAAAGGAAAATTGGCCAGGCATGGTGGCACGCACCTGTAATTCCAGCTACTTGGGAGGCTGAGCCTAGACCTAGACTTGAAAAAAAAAAAAAAAAGGATGGCACAGAGGGTTCAGTCAAGAAAAAGGTGGAAGAGAAAGACAAAGAAGATTATAATTTATGATGATAGGGAGGAGAAGAAGAAGGGTGGGGTGGGGGGGAGGGGGGATGGGGGTGAATAAAAAGAACGCTATCTCCTTGTGAATACCTTAAAGTAGTGGAGTGCCCTAGACACAGACATCTCCCATCTGAGTCATGTCTGTCACCCTCATTAGGCTGAATCACACAACTGGGCCGTGACCATGTCAGTGGTCTTCCAAGTACCCCAGGAATTGTCAGTGGTTTACATGAAGTGGCTCAGGGATATCCAGAGCAGCTTAAAACTGTATCAAAGTTGTACATATCTCCCTGCATTTTTTAAAACTGAAAAGTGCTTGTGCACTTTGCTGTTAGTGTGACAAGGTATTGAAAGATGTATTCTGGCCAAGAAAAAAAACTCCACAGAATGATAAATGAGTGGTTATTGTTTTAAGTCAGTATTTATTAAGTGGTTTAGTACATGGCACTAGAAACAAATACATAGGTACCTAAAAGCAGAGTTCTGCTATAATAAAAACCTAATATATGTATATGTGTATATATATGTGTGTGTGTGTGTGTGTGTGTGTGTGTGACTGGTTATAGATATATGCGACTAGGTTATATAATATATGTATATATTAGGTTTTATATATATATATTTGGAACCTGGCAGCAGGCAGATGTGGGAGGACTTGAAAAAGATAGAAAGGTTAATAATAAAATTAAGAAAATTGTTACTGAAGATTTGAGAAGGGTTGTGATATATTTGTTAGCAGAATAATAGTAAAATGTCACCTGAAATATAATGAAAAATACAATACCTAATAAATGTATGCATTTAATTAAGAAGATTTCCAAGCAGAATTGTAGTTTCCTTTAGCTACCAGCAATAAATGAGGACTAAGTTAAGTTTGTGAAGGAACTGTTCAGTTTTCAAGCATAATACAGAGGCCATATTTCCAATGCAAGACAAATCTTGATAAGAAATTTTAAAATGATCTCTTATTTGCCATTCTCTAACAAATAAAGGGTCTCAAATAGTCATGGGGTGGGGGGAGGGAATCCAATCCAGAAGTTTCTAAGAAAACCTAGCTTCCTGGTAAAGATATGATCAAGGTTGAGGTTGTGAGACTTTAGTTGTCACCTCAGTACGACTTGAGATGATACCTCATAAATTTCTCAACCAGATAAAAGGACTTCCTAATTGGCACATACTAGACCCTCTTAATCAGACTGTAGAATTTTGAAGAATTTTGAGAAATTCTGAGAATTTTGAAGTTCAACCCCCACTGCACACAGTCTGTGAGGGTCCTAACTCAAACAGATTCATGAATACTACTTTTATCCTTGGTATTCGTGAATACTACTTTTATCCTTGATATAGTTTTCCCACTACCTTTTTTAAAGGAATTAAATTTAGTCTAAGCTCAAAAAGCAGAATCTGGTAACTATTAATCAAAAATAAACGTTTCACTGGAGAAGGAAAATGCACATCAAAGTTTAGACTGCAGATATAAAATGTGTTAGGGATCAGATATTGGAATGAAAAGAGGTCCCTGTACTCTAAGCTCTCTACGAGCAGGAAGCAGACTGGAAAAGCTACTTAGCTGTGAAGCCATAATATTTCACAGGATAGGAAATGAAGGACCACTCCGAAGGTGAAGCCAAGATTCCAAAGGGAGGAGCCAAGAGTCATGAAAAACAACTCCTCTGGAGCAGAAATGAAATATTAACGACGCAACATTCTCCTCCCCAGGATCAGAGGAAACAGATATGGGTCCAGCTGTATTTCAGAGTCTAAGGACATTCTTTCACTTTCTTTTATTTTCCGAATGAGAATATTTGTTGCTTCATTTTGTCCCTTATTTTGTTTTTGTATGTTGACTTATCAGAGAGCTTGCATTTTTGTTTCATCGACATTTCATAACATTTCATAAGCATTGGTTTCTAGACAACCAAGAAACTAGAGTTCAGAAGCAAAATGGAAAAACCATACCACAGATGCTTTATTTGCACTTAGACTTGATTTAAATATGATATTCCAGACTTTAAATCAATGCCATAATGGGATAATTCATATGTTAAATTAAATTCATAGCTTAATCCAATAGAGGTAAGTTCATTTTGCACATATGAGGATTATCAGTCTTTGTGACCAGATGGCTAACTATGGTAGATAATCTCCAAATATGGCTACCATCAGTTCCTTCCTAACATGGGTACACATGACATTCGTGAAAGAAAAACCAGAGTTTGGCAATTGTTAGAGCCATATACACATATTTTATCCAGTGCTATTGCAACAGGGAGGAAAAATAACTCAGTATACAACCAATGAATACAACAAGGGCAAATAGAAATTTATAGCCAAGAAGCAGGGAGTAGGGTGGGGGCGGTGGTCAGGAAATGACAAGTTACTAATAGAAAACAGCAAGATTAAGGAAGAATTCTGGCTAAACTGACTTATCAGGATTCTTACTGAAGATAGACTAGGGTATCCCCTGGGGAGGTAGAGAATGAGGAACCCAATTTGAAATCAAGAGTGATCAGATATGGAGGATAGGAGACACTGGTTAAACCAACCTAGCCAGTTTCTTGCTTAAAATTGTACAATGCAGATGAGCAGAAAACCACAAAAGTCAGGCCTAGTTAAGAAAGAATTTAGGGAAGCCTGAGTAAGTTTAGTCAATAAGGGAACATTTGTCACACTGCCCCATCAAGAGATGAGTTTATTGTCCCTGGGAAGCAGTTTCCTCTCCTGTAACTGCTTTGATCAATATAGTGCAGCAGAAGTGAAACTTGGGACTCTCAGGTCTCCACCTTATGAGAACTTGAGAACTTGAGAACTCCTTCCTTTTGGAACACAGCCACCATCCAGAGGCAGCGCAAGATCCATGAGGCAAGGACTGTATTGAAGAATGCCAAAACTCTTAGCTGTCAGCCCCTGCTGCATGCTGACCAGTGGGTAGCCCCCATCACCAGGACTGTAAGTGAGTCCTCTTGGAACGACCACTCCCCACCCCTCATCAGCACTCTAGCTATACTACAAAAAGCAGAAGAGTCACCCATTTAACTCACAGAATTGTGGAGATAATAATATATTGTTGTTTCAAACCACAAAGTTTTAGGTGGTTTGTTGTAGCAACACGTAATCAAAACAGATAAAGATTAAAACATTGAGATTAGACAAGCTGTCTCCAAGAAAGTATGTAAGAAAGACTCTAGAGAAAACAAGTATTTTAGGTGGTTCAAAGTTGATCCCAGAGACTGGAAAGAAATGTTCAAAGATATCAGAGGAGAACAAGAAGAAATGACATCACAGAAAGCAAAGGATGACTGCTTCAAGATGGAGGGAAAGACCAACAGTGTCAAATGTGGCAGAGAGTTCTAGAAAGAAAAAAATGTGGAAATCCTCCATCAGCTTTGGTAATATGAGGTCATGAATGACCTTTGCCAAAGCAGCATTTACAGACTGGTGGAAAAAGAATCATAGAGGATTAAAGAGATTACGAGCCAGGAACTCTTACTCAGTGATAGACAGTAAAAATGAGAGCAAACAAGAGGTACCGATATCTCTTGTAACCAAGTGTCTCAAAAGGAAGTAAGAGTAATAGAACATTTGGTAAATGGGGTCATGGGGTCAGGAGAAGTGCTATAGTAACACATTCATGCTTTCCACTCAAGTCCTCTGTTACCTCAACTTTTCACAAATGGTCGTCCATCTTGGACAGATAAGTAGCTTCTATTACTGTGTTTGTCTTCGTAATTTTGCTTGGGAGTTGTGCCAAAGTAAGCCTTAACGATGTAGTGTAAGTCAAAAAACAGGCAACAACAAATGCTAGCATGGATACAGAGAAAAGGGGACACTTTTACACTGATGATGGGAATGTAAAATGTTCCAACCACTATGGACAGTTGTGTGGAGGACCCTCAAACTACTTCACATGGAGCTACCATTTGATCAAGCAATCCCACTTCTGGGAATCTACCCTAAGGATACAAAAACATTAATTCAAAAGGAAACCTGCATTCCTATGTTTATCACAGCACTCTTTATAACAGCCAGGATATGAAACAATCCAACTGCCCAAAAACTGATGAATGGATCAAAAGATGTAGTATATTACATAATGGAGTATTATTTGGCAATAAAAAAGACAAAGTCATGTCATTTGCAGCAACATGGATGGAGTTAGAAGGAATGCTAGCTGAAATAAATCAAAAAGAAAAAAGGTAAATTCCAGATGGCTGCACTTATATGTGGGGTATAGGGAAAACAAACAAAACAATAAGAAAAAGTCAAAATTAACAAACTGGTGACTGAACTGAAGCATACAGAAAGGGAGAAGGAGGAAGGGAGAGGGAATTCAAGGGAAGGATGAGCACAAGCAAATAGGATGATGGTTCATGGGTGACACAGTGATGGGAGAAATTTGGGGTACACAACAATGTAAGAAAATATATATATGAGATCAGTTGAAAAAAATAGAAAAGAGAAAGAAATGATGTGGTGTCAGAGGCACTGTATAAGGAGACCTCATTTGTCACTAGCCATAACAGCAAGTCTGTGGACATCCAGACTTCAGTTCCTTCTTCATTCAAAAACTGGATTCAATTGAGGTGCTCAAAGGGCTGTCTAATAATATCATTTAAAAGAAGTGATTTTATTCTAAAAAATTTCCACATGTAATTATAAGTTCCTAGAAAACCAGAGTTTAAATATAGGCTAAATAATTCAAATGAAGCAAAATACTTGCAGCTTGTATGCTAAGAGTTGGAGTTTGGGGTGTAAGATATTCAATAAAGGGTCAGGTCCTTCCAGTGCTCAGGGATGAGGGTCACCCATGGGAGTTCATCCTGGGCCCCAAGGTTGATTGAGCTACACCTTCCCCTGGTTATACCCATGTTGGGGAGGTCTGTGGACATGCCAAGACATAAACCAGGCCATTAAAAAAAAAATTCAGGGAAAGCTACCATTTCCTAAAAAGCTCATTTCCTAAAAAGATGTATGTTCCTCAGTTTACATGAGCTGGGGAGACAGAGCTGTCCTTTAGGTTGTTTCAGAGACAAGGAGCACCTTAAACCCTCCATCCCAGGGGTCTGCATTATCAAACAAACATCTTTTCTCATGTTTAATGTCTAGTATGTCAGTCCTCCATTCAGTTTTTTTTTTTCTTTCTGATTTCTGAGTTCTTATTTCTAAAGTCACCTTTATCCTAGGGCTGCCTTTGTTCCCAAGAACAAACAAAAACAAAGCTGGAAGGTAAGTGGTTTCTGGATAGCCAGAAAGTATATTCAATTGTATGACCTTCTTTCTATTTATAGAATAAAACAAAGTAAAAAGTGAAATCTTATTGCATCTTTCACAAGTCCAGCCCAATTCCGGTATCTTAATAACCAATAGTTTCAGTATGATAGAAGAAAAAAATATATTGTTAGCATAAGTAAACTTTTCTCTTTTCCCACTTTGCCTTAAAGAGAGGGTTCCTCTGAGTGCTCATGCTAAGTGGGGTGATGAGTGTGAGTACACAAACAGGGAGAAAATTCTAGAGGCCAAGTTTGCTTTGCTTGAGAAAGAAGAAAGAAACAGAAATGAGAAGGAAGAAAAAGAGAATTCCGGAGAGTCAATAAATGACGGAACTTGGGAAGTTACAGGGGTGGTTGGAGGTGACAGTGGCAAAACAGAGTAGTGATTAGCTGAAGAGAAACATTGCAGGCAGCTCTGAGATGCTTAATGGGGAATCCCTATTTTGGTGCCTTGCGCTGTGTGAAATAACACAGCCACTATTTCTCTCCCATGCACACCCCCGCTTTTCCCTTTATGTGGAGGTTAAGAAAACAGACTTTTGAGCCAAATGCCTCTTTTCAACTCATTGCCTCACACACACCACTGGCTGTGTAGCTTTGAGCTACATGACTTTGGAAGATTAAATCTAACATCTTCATGCTTTGGTTTCCTTAGCTTAAAAATGGGGATAATAATCACACCTACTTCACACCTTAAAAGAAATAATAGGTTAATACATGTAAAGGACTTGGAGTATATTTGGTTCATATTGACTAGTTTGCACTTCCTAAAACTCAATTTTTTTAATTTGGTGAGGCTATGACAAAGAACCAAGTTCTTTTCTCTGGAAACAAGATGAGAACAAAGACTAGAGACTATCACATCTGATGTTTTCATAATAACTGTCACTGTTATTGTAATGGTCTCAGATCTCCTTATAATATGCATCAATGCCCACAATCTGATTATTACCTGTGCCTGTGTAGTTACTCATTAATCCTTTACTCAAGGAATCATTATTCTTTTAATTATCCAACAAATATTTACCACATAGTAATTTCTGTATATCTAGCACTGTTTTAAGAACTGGAAAATAATGCTATCAAGATTCCCACTCACTCCCATGGTAATTCTATTATAAAGAGGAAGCCATACTACTACCCTGATAAGGTCTAAGTGAGATAATTCCTGATACTGATATTTGCTATGAGAACAACAAACAGAATGATGGGATTGACCTGAGTACATGAAATTGATGTGGGCAGAGTAAACTCCTTTAGGAAGATCTTTCTGGGGTCATTTGAACTGAGGAATTAATCCAGAGGAGGCATCTATGTGAGGTTTGGGGTTGGTTAAATGCTGCTAATAAAGAAGGAAAAAGCACCAGGACATTAAAATGGAAATGAGTCTGCTGTGTTTAAGCAACTGAAGGAGTAGAGAGCTAAAGTCCATTGAATAAGAGCAACAGTGGAAGGACATCAGGTTAAAAAGGTGGAGAGGAGCTATACCTACCAAATCCTCAGGAATCTTGTAACCACAATGGGAAACCACTGGAGGATTTTAGGCAGAGGAGTGGGAGAATTGAATTTACTATGTTCAAGTATATACTGAGTGCAAGAAATGTACCTGATCTGCACTTACAAAGAAGTTTCTGGGTCCACAATCTCAAGTACAGTTATTTGGATTTACATCATAAGATCCTTGTGATCTCATCCTTTGTTCAGTGCATAAATTTTCCTAAAGCCAGCAAAGTTTTCCAAAATGATGTTTGCTTATGGACCAATAATTACAATCTCCTTCATTTACATGTGACTTTTCTCATGACAATATCATTCACACAAAGCAGGCAACACCAGGAATGCTCCAGCAAGATGAAGTCCAACTGTGTTCTTGGCTCATCACACTCTTGCATGCCAAAGAATGTAAACAATTCAACAGCCTCCCGCTTCTTTTCTTTTCTGCTCTCCCACGATGTCTTGCTGTTTGGTGCAAGGTCTCCTGAATTCACTTAACACATTCTATATCTGCAATGTAAACTCTGCATTTTCCTTCCTTAATGAAACATTTCATTTCTGATTAATAGTTCCCAGTGTTCTGTTCCTTCCCTGGAATGGGTGTAGTCAGATAAACAGATATCCAACTCAGGTTAAAAGTAATTTCACAAAACCCAATAAAAGTCACAAAAAAGCAGTGAAATCTAATGTTTACCAAAATACTGTCTTCATTTCTGTCCTGAATTTCCATAAAACACATTTTCCTACTTCCCAGCACCACTCATCAAAGGTATTGAACATGTCTAGATCCTGAATATTAAGATTCAATTCTAAACTCTCAAGGCTTTTTAGTCTGTGATCTAAAGCAGTTTCCCACTCAGAGATTTTAAAAACTAATAACTAACCCAGGTAAAATTCCATTCAACAGCTCCACCTCCACAGTATTTCCTAACAGTGAGACAATAGAATTGTCTACATCTTGATCTTTGTGTGTCACAATTTTTGACCTGGTATTTCTACCATTTTAAAGGGTATGAAATCCCCTACCTGAAACCACACTCCCATTTTTCTAAAAAGAAAAAATGACATCAACAACAAGCTTTTTATGCACTGTCAGAGAGATGTGCGTGATGGAGTGAGTTTGAATCCCAGTCCCTCACTTACTACCCTAATCAAATGACTTGACCTCTCTATCGGATGTAGTTAATAATCTTGCGTCTTATGTGCTCTGTGGATCTGTATAAGGTCATCATCAGTCATTTTGGAACTGTTGATTGAACACCTCCTGCATAGAAGGCACAAGGCCATATGCTCTGGAGGATACAAAGATGAGTTAGAAAAAGATAATGGATATAGAATGGGAAATAAAAATCAATAACTCCAATTCAAGGTAAGTGCTCAATCACCTTAAACCAGGTCCCTGAACAAATGTCAGCTCCTTCAGGGGATCTTCCTGAACACAGTCTCAAAGTGGTCCTCTTTATTTTTGACCATCTTGTCTCATTTCATTTTCTGACAGAACTTTTGTTATGTGACACTGTGGCAGTTATTTACTTTCTTAGTTACTAGATTTGGTAGGTATCTATTAGAGGCTGCTACCTGAGATTAGATAGCTGAGATTTATGACTGTAAAATGAAGAAAACTTTATTTTACTATATTATTTGGCTTTGAAACACTAAAGACAAAACTAACATAACAAATGTTTAAAGAGCAAAAAGCAGCCTTTTGATTTTTTCAATATTTACTTTTGGTAACTTTTAAAAACATTTTCTTAAAAGTTACCAACAATGTATGGGTAAATCCCCTGCCCGCCATTATCTCACAAAAACTAACGTTTTACCCAAATTTTTATTACCTTAGCTATTAGTCTTCCCTAGCAAATTAGTCATAAAACATTCTCTTGGCCACTTTTTCCCACCCTTACCTAAACCCTATAAAAGGCCTAGTAATTTGAGTCCTACCCACCAGCAGGCAGCCACCTCAGGGCTGCCTAAAGCCCGGGTCCCTAGCAGTCCCAGCAACCTTGCCAGTGGGGAGCAAAGGGGGTCAAGGTTCCTGGGTAAGCCCCCTGAGCCAGGTTAGCCCTGGAGGGGGAAAGGGGTGGGGGTTATGGTGGCCCCACCAGCAGGTGACTGCTGCACAGGGCAGCCATCTGTAGCCGGGATTGGCAAAGCCATGTTGCCCTCTGCTCCTAGCCCAAGGGGAGCATGGGAGGGTGCAGGCTCAGCCATCCGGGCCTGCCCCCATGCAGGGAGGTACTGGTACGTGAACAGGGGGAGGGAGCGCCCCTTCCATTTCACTCTCACTCCAGCTAAACTTCAAGAGGAGCAAGATCAAGCACAGCACAAACCCCATCATAGAACGGGTGAGGGATTATGCAAAAATCCAGCCCACAAACCTGAGCTGGACACAGCAGATAGACAATCAAGAGAACCAGTGCCTGCGAGACAAGAGGTACAAATGTAGAGACACGATGTCACCATGAGCACTTATGCGCTCACCAATCAGGGAAGACCTGGGACCTCATTTTGGAGATGCCTTCAAGGAGAACAACACACCCTCCCCACACTATGGGAGAGGAAGACCAAAGATGGGGTAATCGGTCCCACATCAAAACTGCAAACTGAGGCAGAGAAGATGATCTACAAAGGCCATTCACAGATGCCTGTCTTCACAGAGAAACTTCTTCACTGACACTGGCTGGGGGTGAGACCTCCTAAATCTGACACCAGAGCCATAAGGTAAAGCAGCAAAGTAGCAGAGATGGGGTTGGAGAAGATGGTCTGAAGCAAGAAAACATGGACAGATTGGCCACCCAATGCAAACTTAAGACTGAAAACCTACCAGCAAGGCTCGCCTGCTTCCAATAACACAGTCCCTCCTCACCCAGTGAAAGGACACTGCCACAGGAAAGGGACTCATGGACTTAGCAAAGGTAGTAAACAACAAAGAGTGGGGTTTGAGAGAATGGAAGGGCACCAGAGGGAGGAGGAAGAGGGAGGTCTCCCCCAAAAAACACAGAGATTGTGATCTAAAGAACAAAATAAATAATATTTAAAAAATAATTTAAGAAATGTTTTTTAAAAAGCCTAGTAATTTACCTTAAAGTTGCTACCAGCCACGCTTCTGGTAGCCCACTGTCTGTGTTAATCTCTCCCGCCCATCCTTTCTCACAACCCTTCACCCCTTCAGCTCTTTACAGGTGTCTTCCTTGAATTTGTCAGAACCATGAAAATAAGATTTCCTCTTTCCTATCTATCACTATGAAACAATGCTCCACAACGACCTGTGGAAGAGAATCAAAATTAGAAGTGAAAAAATGCATAAGTGAGAAATTAATGTGTAAAAGTATCTGGTGAAGCACTGACAATTTTCCTAGGAAAATTTTGGTGTGAGTTTGTCATTTCTGGTGAAGTCTAAGAGCATGGTCCTCCCCTGGCACTGAGCCTGCGGAGACATCATTAAATGGCCCTGGAGAAGAGCAAGAATTCTATCTTCCAACCACTGCCTGAAAAAAGCCATCTCTCATTCTCCCTTTAAGTATGGAATGACTGACTTTGGTATTTTCCTAGGGAACAACGGAAGCAAATCAGTTCTGTGGGATGAGGAGGTCCTTTTACAGTGAGTTATATAGCAAAATCTGGTTCCACACATGTCAATAACAGGTAAGCAAATAAATAAACCTATATCAGAAACCCTTTAACCTCCAGAGTACATTTGAAAACTTATGCATGAAGCATTTCACAGGATAACTAGTACTCAGATAGAAAAAAAAAATGGAAAAGTACAAATGCTCTAAGGTAATTTATAAGTGATTACACAAAGTTTAAACCACCCAGGAAATACTTATGCCTGGTCTGAAAAGACTGTAATTAAATATCTAATAAAAAGAAAATGACCTATAATTTCCACATATTTTCTCTAACTTACAGTCCTTGTGAGATCAATAATAAAATGCAAGCTTTTACAACCTCAATTATAGTTAAATTGCATTTACTAACAATTGCTTCCTTCATTAAAATAATGCTTCATTCAATAGCTACTGCAAGTGTCAAATCAATTTACCCAGGGCTCCCCGCACGCACGGCTGCTTGCTCGCCACACCAGACTCAACTCTTCCTGTTTACAGCTTCAACAGGACTTCCCTCCACTGAACAACAACGAAAGAATGCTCTTTTTCACTCTTTAACCAGGATGGGGGAGTGGGGTGGGGGATCTGTCATTCTGTGTGTTTCACTATAGGACACGATTTTGAGCACAGTTTAAAAATAAATTTGATCTTGATGTTAGATATACACCAAGGACTTGATGAATAGCACTCAGTTGAAATTCCTCTGGAAGTACCCGATGACATTAGCAGCATCTGCAGAAAGATGACTTACCTTTGTAAAATTTCTACTATAGTTTAACTACTCAGAGCCAGGCGTGATGGTCCGCATCTGCAATCCAAGCACTGGGAGGCAAAGAGGCCTGGGATCGCTTGAGTTTGCAGGTTGGAGACTTCCCCCAGGCAAAATAGGGAAACCTGGTCTGGAAAAAAAGCAGCCCCACGTGGTGGCGGGCGCCTGTAGTCACAGCTACCTGGGAAGCTGGGGCTGATGATTGCTTGAGTTTGTGGGATCGGGACTACCCTGGACAACATAGCGAGACCTAGTCTCAAAAAAAAATTTTTTTTAGCTACTCTGCAGATAGTGTCTTATTTAATCTAGTATTAAAACCATCTAAGCACTGTGTATTATTTACTCTCACCTGTCTTGCACTATTTATTGGGAATCTGGTTGTGTAAAGAAGAATCTACACTGAAGGCTATGTTTTTCATTTTCATAACCACCTTTTGTGATGACTACTTTTCCCATTTTATACACAGTGTAGGTTCTACCTTAAACCTAAGTTGCATTCATCTTGCTGTGTCTGGCAGAGTAGGTCATCAGATGCCAGCTTGCATGAAGGAGTGAGGGACTTTATTAGAGAGAATTGACACTTTGGGAAGTTAAGAACAAAGGTCTTGATCCAGTTGTAGGAACCATGTTGAGAAAGCCAGTAGGATGTAGCGCTTATCAATGCTATTTTTGACCCCACTCATAATGGTTTGTATATGGATCATGATCAATAAAAAGATATAAAACTAAACTTAAAAATGTAATCACTTTTTCTAAAAATAGTGTATGTTCAAGGAAAGACAAGTATCACCTCTTCTTGGTCCACTCTAGGAGAATCCTTGGCTCAGTAGCAATCCTTTTCCTTTCTTCTTTACAAATATAATCCCAACTTTTTTCAATTATCTGCTCTTCCTTCTTGAGGAAGTCAACTCTGAGGAAATAAACCCCATCCCCACTCTGACGATGGACTTTGTAGGAGAGTCATTGGTTGACTCAAATTCTGTGAGAGTCGCAATTCAGTTTTGCTAGTCTGGTATGGGAAAATTCTCTCATAGTCCTTCACAAGAAAGGTCAGAAGCAAGTCACTCTCTTTGGACATTGTCATGTGGGCATGTTCTAGAAATGCTTTAGTTTTTTGTTACCAAATTTGAATGAAGCCAAAATACCGAGGAACAAAGTCAAGAGAAACACAAGAAAAGAGAACTAAAGTCCCTGGGATTCATCAGTCTGAAAAGTGCTTTGGCAGAAACTAGCCCTGTTGAGTTTATTCTCCCTGTAGTCCATGCATTAGTCTCTGTTCTATCTGGGCACTTGGCCATCCAGAAAAAAGACATCTTCTCTTTGCACTTTGGTGTGTTCATGTGACTAAGCTCTGGATGATGGAATACAAGCAGAAATGTCATCTGGTAGCTTCTGGAAGCTTCCTTTATAAGGATACTGGTGGACGGACAACTTTATTCTTCCTCTCCTTTTGCTGCTATGAGTGTGCATATGGTAGCACTAGCCAACATCTTGATCTATGATGACAGTGTTTACCCCTTTCGAAAATGGCAGAATAGTGAGGTTGAAGGAAAGTGGAAGATGACAATTTCTCCATTTTGTTGAGTGCATTTACAATAATGACCCTAGCCTCCCTACCTCTGCTCCTGTATTTGTATCAGAAGAGCAAAATTCATATATGTCATAGTAGTGTGGATCACTGTTTGCACAGCCTTGCCTAATTCTCAATGGTACTACATGTGCCTTCATACCTGTGGATTTCTACATTATTGCCAAACAGTAAATTCCACTTGTTTGACCCTGATTGGATTGAGTTTACTATTATCCTGCAGCCCAAAACATGTTAAATTATGCACAGAATGACACAACTTCCTCCCCACTTAGTTTTGACACCTCCAGACATGCAGTGTAGTTGCAGCTGTGCTAGGATAATATGGCATTCGATGGTCCACACCAAGAGATATTATTGCCCACCATCACCAAAGGATATGATTATGTCTATCAGAAGGGAGAAGAAACCTGATTAGAAAGATGGGCTATGCATACTAATCACCATTATGGGTAGTGGGCTTGTCTGGGCATTAATGTAAGACATCCCTGAGACTCCCCAATAAGAATATTTCACTGAAGAGATGGTATTAGAATTAGTGGAATATGTTTTATATCACCTTAAACAATGAGTTGATAAAAATAGAAAAAGTTTAGCTACATATAGATGAGGAAATTATTTCGGAAAAGCTAAACAATTTGTACACGTTCATATAATACACCACACAATTTGAATCAATTCCAGTTCCTTCTGAGGGGATACTTTGTGTTTTTCCTAATTCTGTCTTAGCCTTCCTCTAAGAAAACATATCTTTGTCTTTTGTCAAGAACTTTCTAATGGGAGTTAAAACATTGTATAAGAAACAAAACCATATTTACAGTAATACCCACTTACCCAAGGTAAGTGCAGATAACCTATCAAGAATGTTGGTGCCTGGAAATTCCTTTTTAAATATAAGCTTTCTGAATCTATGATCTAATCCCTGGCTTTTGTGATAAATCAAACTACATTTTTCTGACTTTAAGACTTAATCTATATCATTTTTAATAATGCACATACTCTCTCATAACCTAAAATAAAGATAAATAAATTTTAATTTGGTATTGGAATAATCCAAATAATTTTCAGCATTGAATTGTTTGGTTGTCAATAATTATCTTTCCAGTTTCAATCAGTCAGCCTCAACTTTGGAACATGTGTAAATGAGTCAACTCGGCAGAGAGAAAAGATAGACATTTTCTCAAGGATCAGCCAGAAAATGTGTAATCTCCCCTCCCCTGCTGCTGTTTGTTGGCTTACCAATTGCATAGGGTGAATCTCAAGAGATTCAGATGTTCGATTTGAATAAACAAGCACGTGTTTGGATGTTTATCAAAACTCTGGCAAAACTAGGCCAGAAATGGACAGACTTTCTAGTGTGGTTTCCAGAACTAGAGTCTATCTTGAGGAGAGTCTATTGATGACTGAAATCAGCTGGACATAAGTGGAGAACACTGAAAGATTGAAAAAGAGAGAAAGCATAGTACGTGCTGCCTGGAGTTTGCAAGACAAGTCAACGTAACTAAAACATGGTGCTGAAAATAAGCATCAACTATTGACTAGTTGCTTCTATTATTTCCCTGGAATAAAAAAAGAAATAAAAAGGGTTTTTCACTTTTCTGCTTTCAAGACTGTCCCAGAAAAGAGATCTACCTGGTGGACCACACCCTCTGTTGTGTGAACTGCAATCCAACGCTATAGCATAGTGCCATATGTATCTACTCCTAGCTGTAACTAAATTGCTGTACATCAACAATTTGGAAAAACTACAATACAGTTGATGATAACTAATAGTTTGATAATGAATCATCATCCCCTGAGCCAAAGAGTACTATGTTCAGTCATTCCAAAGTAGATAATAAATCTGTTTTGGAGAAAGGTATCATGAGTTAATGCTGCTGGTAAACACACTGATCAAAGTGCATCATCCTTTCCAATCTCTTTTGGTGTACCTGCCCATACAGAGAAATCAAAAAGTGAAACAGTATTTCCCAAGTTCCCTTGCAGGTAGAGTTCTGGAGAACATTTGGATTCTGTACTCACTGCAATTGTTAGTGCAATATTTGAGGTGGGCACGGGGGTGAAGATCACACTTTCACTTGTGTTATTTCTGCAGGTAAAGATCAACACAGCAGAACTGGCATAGTCCCAGTAGCTAGTCATGCTTTGTGTGAGTTAACGGCAGGGTACAAGCCATCCATTTTGTATGGATGGAGTCTAGAGCTGAAAAGTAGCAGGCACTCATTCATTAGGGCATACTCTTGTTGGGCTGGTTTTCTGACTATGTGCCCAAATTATACTGGGTTTCCAGTTATGGTTGTGGAACTAGCAGTTCTGGAGTCAGCAGTTTCTAAATTGAGTAAAGAGCTTCCTGATTATAGACTTATTGTGTCCTTTTTTGTGGTATGGAGTTGTTCCTATATACTGAACCTCCCTCATAATTCTGTTACCACTGATATGCCTTAATAAATCCCTTTATGCTTTATGTTGAGAATATGCTGTGTATTCTGCAGCCAAGTGTTAATTAAGATGCATCTACAAAAATTCCTAATTCTTCCCAATTTTGCACATGAACTGGAAACAAACTGAATGAGGGGTAATTGTAGAGTCAAACAGAAGGGGCAGTTCCAGGAGCTGATTGACCTAGGAAGATTTTTACCCCAGAGACCAGTTATGAATTGATGAAATATAAAATATAAATATAAAGAGAAGACCAGAATCCAGGAAATTGAGCCAAGTTCTTCAGAAAAGAGAAGAGAAATTAAATGAGAGTGACAGATGAAGTTAGAGATGAGGGATAAGTTAAAAGCTCTGTAGCAAAGAAAGTTGAGTGCATGGGGCAAGTGGAGATATGCAACTCTAGGCATTGCCAAGTTCTGCAGGTTGTTGTGGCCAATTGGGCCTTATGATGTAGGTGGACGCCATCTCAAATACCCACCGAACACTCTCTAAAAAAATTCAGCATTCCTCCCACACCCCATAGCACCTTGAACAGAAGAGGTGACTATTGTTCCTTGGCATCCTCTTGGGTTCCACTTCCTCCATTTTCTCTACCTCTGCTTCCTAGTACACCCCCCAGAAGGGCTGCCCACTACCTCCAGGTGTTACCTCCAACTACCAGTGCACACCTTTCACTGCACCATGTACCACAAGTGTCTGTAGTGTGAACCTCACTCAGAGGATGGGATATTATATCATACTCACTACAGAGAACCATGAACTTGAATGCAAGTCCTTTCTTTATAATTCCTTGACCAGTTTGATGCTCAAAGAATTACCTTTGGGTCTTTCTTTACTTGGGTTCTTGCTTCATCCTGCTACGTGATCAAAACCCTTCTCTTTGCTAAACAAATTCTTAATACGTTTTTCTCTGGTGAGCAATTTAATTTTTTTGTTCCCTTTTCATCTGGCCTGGTCTTCCCAGACAGCCCTTTCTCCAAGAAAAGCTGCCCCTTGAGGCAGTCTGTTTCCTGGGAGGTGCTCACCACCATCTCTGGATGAGGTGGAGGAGGTTCAAAGGCAGAGCAGAGGCAACTTACATGAAACAAAGACCCAGAGGGAAATGAAAAGGTATCTGAACTCAACTGTTAGGTGTGTTTACCTTGAGTCTTTCCTGCTGAAATGGGAGGGCAGGAGCAGGGGCTAGCAATCAGCTGTTATTATGATGGCAGAAGTGCCTTCTGAAGAAAATAAGACTGAGACAGACAGGTCTGAGATCCAACACGAATCAGCTGGGCAGGTGGAGATGTAGGGGAACAGTTCCCACTCAGCTGTTTAAAAGCTGTGACATCACAGTTGCTTCACCTGCCCAAGGCTGTTTCCTCACCTATGAAGAGGTTGTCATACCTACTCCGTGGGGTTCTTATGAGGATACAGATGATAGTGCTTATGGGAGAGCCAAGTAGTGCTCTTAAGGTCCTTGTTGTTGCAAAGGGTGCTTCCATGGCCAGCTTCTCATTCTCCGTCTTCCACAACCTACTTTTGAGTATTAAACACACCAGCAACAATAAGCTGTAAGTATTTCTCTTGCCTTGCTCTTTTTTCTAGATCTTCTCTTGTATTCTCAGTTGATTTTATAAATAAAGTGGAATGAAATTGAAGGACCCATCTGGATTCGGTGGCACATGCTTGTAGTCCAAGCACTGGGAGGCAAGAGGCCTGGGATTGCTTGAGTTCACGGGTTTGAGACTACCCCAGGTAACATAGCAAGACTTGGTCTTGAAAGTGGAATTGGGCACAGTGGTGGACATCTGTAATCACAGCTATCTGGGAGGCTGAGACTGGGCATTGCTTGAATCTGCAGAATTGGGACTACCCCCAGGCGACAGAGCAAGACCTAGTCTCAAAAAATTTTTTTGAAGGACCCAATAAAGAAAGCTTCTTAATACGAATGCTTAAACGAGCTGATTGAATTACCCAGACTTGCGAGAGAGCAAAAAGAATCCATTTCTTCCTTTCTCTTGCTGCCCCTTCAACAAGCTCTCTGAACCCCTACTCTGCTGCGGGGTGAAATGTCAGGTGTGGTCCCATCGTTTCACCATCATTCTTAAAGACAAAAAAAAACACAAAGTTATTTTCAACCATTAATGAAGCCAATCCAATGTGATAATCAAATAATGGGAACTTAAGTTTTCACAACTTAAATGAGCCTCGAATGTATTGTGCTAAGGGAAATAAATCAAAGAAAGACAAATACAAATAAATGCGATGTCATTTATGTATTGAATCTAAAAGAGTCAAATATGAGGACCAAGAGGAGAGCAGTGATTACCCTCTAGCTGGTTGAAATGCCCAGTTCCTCCACATGCACTTCATGAAATTCTTTTCCACTTGTCTCCTCCTGTAGCCCAGGCCTGGCTTCCAGGCTAAAGCTGGTCAAAAAAGCTCCATCACTTCTTAGCAAGTTCTACACACAGGCATAGTCCTTGCTTCAGACGAGGCACCATGGGTACTCTTGCACTGTTCTCAACTTTGACGTCTCTGAAAATACTCACAGACGGTCCTGTTGAAAATAAGCATTCACCATGAATTGAATTTTTCAAAATAAGGCCATACCAAAATGAACATTTCACTTGAGATTCCAAATTTTCATCACATTCTCATTCAATAATATCAACCAATCCAACATTTCCTGTTCGGGCCATCAACACTGAAAGCACACATCCACTCATGCAGATAGGCTCTAACAGACTGACTCACTGAGAGGCAACAAGAGGTTGTGCCGAGCTGACAGGCTGTCAGACCAAGAAACAGGCAGGGCTGGTGTCAAAGACCTTTCTACCAATCCTGCCTGCAGCTTGTCCTCCTTCTGTGAAATGCCAGACATGCTATATAAAGCTGGAGAAAGAAAACCTCACCTGTTTGGTATGTAAGCCAAGTCTCTCAGGCAACATGGCCCAAGGGGGAAAAACACACACTATCACTGTAATTTTTCTCCAGCCTATTATTGCAGGATTTACAGTCCTCCCACCTTCAAAGTCCCCTGCCAACAGTTACTAGGAGTCTCTTGGCGGTATCTGTTGTATACCCGGGAAACTGTTCTCTTTCCTACCCTGAGTATGCACCATTTTTCCCCTCAATAACTCTGGATTCCTAGAAAAGAACCACAATAAAAACCACTTGTGCCCACAAAGGTGCACCAAGCAGATTGCCAAGATATGATCAAGCCACACAGGGTCCCATAAAACCACTGGATGACAAACTGTGATTTCTGAAGCCACCTGAGGCCACTACCTCTGAAGTTCCCAGCTAACCAACCTCTACCACCCCCCCCTAACCCTCTTTGTCTCTGCAACATGGTCCCAATGCCCAAGGATCTTATGTTCTAGGGAAAAAATGACTTAGGTTCTAGATAAACCAGTAGAATAAATCAGTAGAATAAGCCGGTAGAAGCCCCATGACAAACCAGAGGAAATCTGAGAGATAGGCCCTGAGAAGCAGACCCTGAACCCCTCTAAGATACTCACTGTGAATGACATGTGGGGTCTGGAGTTCCTCCCTATGCATGAGTTCTGTCTCTGAAAGTGCCAGAAGAATGTACAGGGAAGTTTGTATAAGCCCAAGTCTAGGTATATTTATGGAGAAAAAGGGCTATAATTCCAACTGAGAATCCTGATTTCCTACAGACTAAAAGGACAGTCATTTTGTTCAAAGGAAAAAGTCATGTTTTTTCAGAGGAAATGTCAAATAGCCAAGATTGCCAACTGGATTTGCAGAGCCTACCAAACATTGTTGAAGCAGGAGAGTTGAACTCTCCTTGTTCAGGACTGTTAACTTCACTCAAAAGAGCATGTGGACTTCTAAAGAAATTCCACCCCATGTAACTGCTCCCATTTCCAATTTCCTCAGACACCTCTAAGATCACAAACTCCTTCTAATATCCAGATAGGGATTCCTGTAGCCCAACAACCTGCCCCTTTATTTTCCGCTGGAACTCAAAATTCTGCCAATCTTTCCTAGGATTATCTGAGTTCTCACTGTATGTAACAAGATCAGCCAATTCTGTATTATATATCATGTAACATAGAATATGAACTACCACAGCCCATGTGTACCAAGTTGGAAAAAGTCAATTCAGTTCAAATTGCATACACCAACAGGCTACTTGCTATGTAATAATTATTATATAATGGAGATGACAGAATTCACCAGAGGATATCCAGAAGACCTATAGATATATGGAAAAGTACTCATTATTGTTTCTAATGATAGCTGCAGGTGTGCGGTATCATCTCACACCATGAGAATTAAAAAAGACCCCAACAACAAGTGCTGGAAAAAATGTAGAGAAAGAAGGACCCTGTGGCACTGTTGAGAATATCAATGGTGTGACCATTATGGAAAGTGAACCTGAAAATGGAAAGACATATGACACCTCAATCCCTTCTTGGTCATCTATCCAAAGAACATAAAACTATCAGCTCAAAAACCATATGCTTTACAATATGTGTTGCTGCACTTTTTGCAATTGATGAGAACTGGAAATAACCTATGTGACCACTAGTAGAGGACAAAGATGAAGGAAGATAAAGAATATTAGACAGGTGAAGAATGTCCATGTGAGGGAATACTACTCAGCCATAAAGAAAGACAAAATGTTGTCATCTACTGAAAAATGGAAGGAGTCGGGGATAACATGTAATAAAACAAGTCAGAATGACAACGACAAATATTGTACATTTGCACAGCAGGTGATCAGCAAAGCAAAATGCTCATAAAAACTAGCAGACACTCATGAATGAAATCAGGCTTCAGAAGTTAAGAGGGAAAGGGTAGGAGAAAGAGTCAAGCAGATGGAAGGAACAGGGAAAATTTTTTTAATTCATAGAAACATTCTGAATTCAAAAAAAGAGAGCGAGAAGAGAAATGAGACCTGGGCCTTTCAACAGCCCATAGAGAGAAGTGACCGGCCCTTAGCAACACACAGAGCTGGTTCCAGAGGCTGGGCCTGCCCCCAGGCTGCTGTCCTTCGTACAGGCCAGTGGTGGCAGCAGTCCTGACAGCAGGGAGATAGGCCGGTCACTGGCTCTGAGTCCATATTGAGTGTCAGCAACCTATTAAATAAGTGAATAAATGAATGAATAATAATAGCAGTGAATCAGACTGATTCATCTCTACCATCCATTCCCCAAGGGCTATGGGCACACACTATCAGAGGAAAGTTGGACTCCTCCACTTTGTTGACTTTGTAGCATTTAGGCAGATGAACCTTCCTGAATGGTAGGAGCCTCAGGTGGGAAAAGAACGGATGGAAGACATTGATAACGATCTGAGAGGCATATTCACATCACCGATCAGGACTCAGTGAACATGAACTGAGCTGTTTATTATGGGCTTAGGGTCACCTTATATACCTTGGCAAAGAAATAATTACAATGAAAGCAATAAGGGAAAAAAAAACAGGACCTGGTGGTATGTAACACGTGGGGTAGGAGAATGGGGGATTCATTACCTCATGGGAAAAATACCTGTGGGGATAAATGTCAGAGGCTGCCAGTTGAGACCAGACAGGACTTATGCTGTGTGATATGAAGAAAATGTCATCTCACTATCTTATCTGGATTCAAAACACTAAAGACAAAATTAACATGACAAATGTCCAGAGAGCAAAGAGCAGCCTCTCCATTCCCCCAAATGTTTACCTTAAGAAACATTCCTTAGAAGTTACCAACAATGTATGGGTAAATCCCCTGCTTGCCATTATCTCATAGGAACTAATGTTTTACCCAAATTTTATTACTTTAGCTATTAGTCTTCCCTAGTGAATTAGTCATAAAAAATTCTCTTGGCCACCTTTTTATCCCCTTGACTAAACCCTATAAAAAACCTAGTAATTTACCTTAAAGTTGCTACCAGCCATGCTCTGACTGTATCAATCTCTTTGACTGTGTCAATCTCTCTCATTCATCCTTTCTCGCAACCCTGCACCTGGCTCTTTACAGGTAAACACCTTTATCTTTTAGGGGCATGTCTCTTCAGTGGGACATTCCTAGGAGGTTAGGGGGCTGCTGTGACAGATAAGAGACTTGCCAGTGACCATCTCTGATGTGCCAGAGATGAAGAATAGGTCAAGGTATTCCTTTATCTAAGGCATCTCTCTTTATCTGTGTTGACACCCCACGTCTGAATACATTCTTCATTCTTAAAAAGGAGACAAGAGTAGCATCTAATGCTCATCTGTAAAGAGGCAATGAGAAAACATGCATAAAATGCTCAAACAAAGTGACTGGTATTATTAGCATTTATAACAATTATTAGGGAAGACAGATATGGACATAACTGCCTATGAAAGAGAAGTAAATCATTTCATAAAGCAATAAAGTAACAAAAAGCAACTATACACACTTCCATGTTATTATTTGACTCAAAACTGTCTATTGCTAGTATGTAAATATGCATTCATCCGGATATAGTTGTGCAGAAGTTATGTTGGATCTGAAAGATCTAGAGTGATAAGGCTCTAAAGGACTCAACCCTGCCATTAAAATACTGTCTAGTGGGTCATTAGACAGATTCGTAGAATTAGAGGCTCAAACAACTAGATATTTATTTGTATGAAGAATTACAGAATCTTTTGAAAAAAGTCCATCTTCAGCATTAATCATCCACCAGGTGGAGCACAGGTGACTGGTCAACCCATGGTTTGGATACTAAAAGTGGCCACCTCCTCTCCAGAGCTGAGGCCAGGAATCTCCTCTAGAGGAGGAAGACAGGTCCACATGTAGACTGTTTAACACTAACAGGTGATTGGGAAAGACCATTCAGGTTGGAGAGCAGCATAGCCAAGGCAGAGAACAGAGTGGACATTCATGTCACTCCAAACCCAAGGCAAGAGATGGAGTAATCAGTCAATTTACTTTTGTAACAGCAGATCTCCTGATCTCTTTATGGACTCTCCTTTCCACTGCTGTTGAGGTTGGGTTTATGTACTTTGCTTCAAGGACAGGTCAAAATAAGCTTTACTTACTCACCTCCCAGTTTTTTTTTCTTTTTTTTTTTTTTAAACTCCTAACTCCCAAGAAAATGGTTACTTCCCCATTTTTACCCAAAGTATTGCCAAACTCCCCAGTACATTGTCTTGAAAACACAACACTTTTTAACATTGCACTTTTTCTTGCTTCCTCCATTAAGGCAATTGTCTGTGACTTTGGGAAATAATCTAAGATAGTAAAAACAAAAACATTACTTTTAGAGTTCTTCTGGCCCACACATAAATTCCAGCTTTGTCATTCACCAAACATGTGACCTTTGTCAGGTGACTGCACTGCTCTGAGTTTCCATTCACAGTCTGTAAAATAAGCCTCAGGATGGCATTGTAGGGTTAAATGAGACATTGTAAGGCAAACCCTAGCGCTAAGGATACATGCAGAGAACTCTCCCTAACCATGAGCTCTTATTTGCTACCTCTGACAAATATTTCACATCTATTATCTCACCTTTGTTTTCTCTGACACACCCCAGTCTGACAATAATAATCTCGTTGTCTTCTGTTGTTTCCCTCCCAACCCATTCCCAGCTGACAGAAAATCCTTCCCCCAAAAGAGTTCAGTCACTTCATGGCCCACATTGGAAATTTTTTTTGACTCCTCCAATATCAACCTGATAAATAAAGTTGAAACAATGTAGCTTGGCATTTAAATTTTTCAGGTTTAGCTCCTCTTCCTCCTTCCCTTTGAAAATCTCTGACCTACTCATTTGGAATAAGTCACCAATCCCCCAACCCAAACTTTGCGTATCTGTGCTTTTCTTTATACTGTTCTCCTTGCCTAAGCTGTACTATTCTCCTTAATCCTTTCTTATCAACATTCTTTCCACCCCTCAATATGCTCCATTTTGTCACCTTACCCATGAAGTCTTTCTGAATCACCAGTTGAAAATCAGCTTTCTCTCCAAATTTCCACCAAACATTTTGGCCCCTCTCAGACAACAAGGTTATCTTCTAGATTACAGCTGCATTTTCAGTCCGATAGCTTCAATTCTTTTGTGGTACAATGAAGAGATTAAATACACCTATCAAATAGGGGACATGGTGGGAAGCCTTAAAATACCTGAGGGCTTATACAGACCCTCTTCTTCATAGCTTATATGTAAAAATGCTGTTTTGTAGTTCATAAGACCCAACCATGTGGCAGCAAGCTAAAGGTTCAGTTTGACGGACAGGTTCTCCTTCTAAGAAAGGTGGAATTTGAGCCATGTGAAAAGAGAGTGGGTAGAAGTATTAACATTAGAGAGAAAGTAAGAGACCATAAGAGATGCCACAAAGCAGGTACCATGAGGCAGAAGCTGTGAGAAAGGCACGAGGTGAAGCGATTAGCAGAGTAAACAGTAAGTCAGAGAAGTAAAAGACATAGACTCAATCTTGTAGCTGCAGCAAAGGAAAAATTGAAACACCGGAGAGGTGACCCTCCAGCATTGCTGCCAGGACCTGGAATGGTGGGACAGCCAAGTCATCTTCCAGAGCCCTGCTGGGCAGTGCTTCAACTGGTGTTGACCTTTTCGCTAGCCTAACATACCTACAGCAACCCCCCACCAATGTGGGCAACTGGGAAATTCATTCTTAATAGTTTAGGAAAACTCCCATAGTATAGCCAGACATGAAACAGTCCTCTGTGCTTCTGCTTTCCCTTTGCTGTCAGATTTCATCCTTCCCATCCTACCTTGTAGCACACAGTGAAATGCATTCATGAGTATCACCTTTCGTACTATCCGAACAGTAAACATCTTAAGTTTCTGAAACCTGGTGGCCTGTATCTTGACCTTGACAGCTTACTGCTTGATACCATCTTGCTTGACAGTTCCAGTTCATTCCTCTTTGTCTTGTAATGATCATAGGCCATTTTCTTAACCCAAGTTGTTCAAGACTATTATGCTAACTTTCTAGGTGAGACGATTGAGGTGGATTGAAACCTGGCAAGCCATTGAAACTATGGCTTAGAAGTGAGACTACAACTTAGAATTCCTGGAATGTTTCACCCCTAGTCGCTATGTGACTAAACTGAGATGAATGACCATGAATTTAATTAAAAAAAAAAAAAGAAACCATCAACCATCCTCTAAGTGGGTTGTAACTGAAGCATCAATCTAACAAAATGATTGACTTCCTTCAGGAGCCTTTTTAGAACCTACAGAAAATGATGGATTCCAAGCATTTACCTGAAGCATCAAGCTCTGTGGGTATAAGCAAATATTTAAACCGATCATGTACTACATCTGAAGCCAGCTGACTGCCCTGCCTTTTCACCTCTGAATTTTACCTCAACAAATCTCTTGCCAAATGCTCCTTGGGAGCTATCAATAATGTGAGAGGCAAATCATCAGAGACAAGTTTATGCCCTAATAATTGAAATTTCAAAATGGAATCATCTGTCATGGCAAGAGTTAATCTTCAAATCAATCATGAGTGACCCACCAAATCTCCCATTTTAGGCAATAGTAAACTGAGTCTCAAATACATATGCCTACCAAGCTGTTATCAACGCCAAATAAGTAGGTCAAATTCACATTGTCTAATTCTTTATATCCCCTTACATTCACTGCTGCATGATTCTCTGCCTTTTTAAATGCTGCTACTTGAGATAGCTAGATGTGCCTGCATTTCAACTTTCATTCAGACATTTAGATTCTCTAACTATTACCTTAGCTAAAATGAAAGGGATAAAACAGGAGAGAATTACTCAGAGTTTATGTAGATATTGTGTTATACCAAGGTTAGTATGATAATCTATGTCATTATCTAATCAGATAATGGAAAGTCCCATTTGTCGTCAAATAAATGTGACATCGTACATCCAGGATGTCACATACAATAAACCCAAGTTGCTGGAGGATCCATTGCCAGCTTCCCAGGTAGCTGGGATTACAGAAGCATGCCACCACGCTCAGCATTTTTTTGGAAATAGGTCTCTCTACATTGCTCCAAGCGGGACTCGGACCACGATCACTGGTTCCAGCCACGGCTTCCTAGACTGCCACTTACAAGCATGCGCCACCATGCCCAGCCTGGATCCATCACTTCGGTTTGTATTTATCCTTTATACTTCCTCTTCCTTTTTAGGTAATTAGGATACTCCTTTCTGAGAGAAATCCCATTCATTGCTGACCCTAAACTTTCTCACCTGGCCAGGAAAACTACTCCCTTTTCCTGAACACAATGACTGGTTCAGGCATCAACTCTGACCCCAAAAAGATACATTAAAATTGTCTCTGATATTTGACAGGCAGATACAGTTTCAGATTAGTGGTCAGAAGGATACAAGCTCCTGGCCTCTAGCAGTTGTATTTTCAGGTAACAAAGAGCCCATTTAAGGATAAACAGTTGATTAGAGATCAGTAGAGCCAAGACATAAAGAGAAAGATGGAACCAATAATTATTCCCATTAAACCAAATTTTGGCTACAAGCAATCTAAATTATTCTACCAAATACAATACCAGATCCAGTATTTCTGTTGAGTTGGCAAACAACTCAAATGTTTTTGGCAGGGAAGAGAATGACAGTAGAGAGGAGAGTATTACAGGTTAATACAGGTTGCCATCTAGATTTGATTCACTCACTTCATGGTATTTTTTGAAGAAAGACTGATCAAAATGAGAAAATATGAGGAAACAGTAATATATACTAAGGTAACTCTCACAATATTTTGGTATACATCCAAATTAGTGGTAAATAATACGGCCTGGCAAAATTTTGTTGTAAAGTCTGAAGAGTAAACATTTTAGGTTGTATGAGCCATGTAGTCTCCATTACAACCTGCTATTATAGCTACAGACAAAACAAAAGGAAATGATTATAGGTGCAGTTCCAATAAAACTTTATTTACAAAAACAGGTGGTGGGCCAGATTTGGGCTGCAAGTCACACTCCTGTATATAGGGTCAGCTGCTCTAACAGAAAACCAAAATGATAGTGACATAAATAAGCCAGAAATATATTCCTCTTAGGACAGTTTGAGTATAAAGAGCTCAGAGTTCTTGTGGCAACCATAGTGTGTCAGATGCCTGGACTCCGTCCATCCTATCACTTTGTTTCACACCTAAGATGTTGTCCTCATGCACATGCTCTGAGATGACTTATTAGCAAGTGTACACTCCAGTCCTCAGGAAGGGAAAGGGAAAAGAGGGATAGAAAAATCACACCCCTTCCCATTATGGCTGCCAGTCAGGAATTACACACATCATTCGCACCCACATCTCACTCGTCAGAATTTAGTCATATGACTACATCAAGCGACAAAAAAGGCTGGGAAATGAAGACCTTATTTTGGGTAGCAGGTAGCTAAATATTAGTATTGGTTTTTCCAATAGAAAAAAGGGTTACTGCTATTAGGGAACCACTAGCTGCCTTCGCTAGTATTTCTCTTTACTGCATATATTCATATGAGGACAGGCTTTTTGACCCTCTGCCCCCAATTCCACATCATTGAAGAAATCCAAGGGAAAAGGAGTGTCACCATTTTCAAATTAATAAAATCGATTTTAAAATATAACCCTGAGATAGATGGGAAAATGCCTTATAAATATAATATGTTAAAATTACTTTATCAGGAAGCTATCATTATACGCAGATGATATGATTCTTTATGTAGAGAACCCAGAAAAATCAACAGAAAAACTGATTGAAACAATAAACCGATTTGGTAAGGTAGCTGGATACCAAATCAACATGCAAAAATCAACAGCATTCATATATGCAAAGAATCAGTCAGAAGAAGAAGAAATTAGAAAAAACACCCCATTTACCATTGCACCAAAGAAAATCAAATACTTGGAATTAACCTAACAAAAGACGTAAAAGACCTATACAAAGAAAACTATAAAACATTCTTAAAAGAAATAGAAGATGATGTAAAAAAATGGAAAGACATTCCCTGTACATGGATCAGAAAAATCACATTATCAAAATGGCTATACTACCAAAGGCCATCTACAGATTCAATGCAATTCCAATAAAGATCCCAATGATATATTTTAAAGAGATAGAACAGAAATTACTGAAATTCATATGGAACAACAAAAGACCCTGAATAGCCAAAACCCTATTGACAAACAGAAGAGAGAACGGAGGTATTACTATTCCAGACTTCAAACTGTACTACAAAGCCATAATACTTAAAACAGCATGGTACTGGTACAAAAACAGACAAACAGACCAATGGATCAGAATTGAATATCCAGAAATAAAACCACACATATACAGTCAATTAATCTTTGACAAAGGGGC